>WURV02182863.1:2734-29392 GCA_011762755.2 Epimenia babai | reverse complement strand
GATAACCGGTCTGGTGCTCTACCAACTGAGCTACAGGGACGAGATTATTCCAGTGCATTTTAGGTATTTACACCGTTCTTTAGAACCACTGATGTTTAAAGTCCGTATATCACTCTTGAGGTACTCTAAACATAGGCATACAAATTACACATGCTGTCATGCGTAGACAAACTTAAGGAAAAACGTGCATGCCATACAAATAATTATTAAACAACGAAAATAAAAGTACACGACATTGGATGCATTGGCGGGCGAACCTGCAAACTGGTTGATGAGATCCCTCCAGAGAATCATTTCATCCTGATGTTTAGCTTCGAGCAGGAATTCAGCTCCGTCGTGTAGTTTTAAGCGCAGTACGTTTTTCTTCTTTGTATAATCTTTAGCTACTTCGCACTTCGCGCAGTAGATGTTGATGGGCGGGGCAGCCGCGATGCTCTCTCGGAAGCCTGATTTTTTTATAACAGTCGTATAAAATTGTAAAAAATGCGTGAATAAATATTGAAAAATGTGCGAAACGAGGAAGCTACGATGTTGAATTGATAATGAAATGTTGAAAAGGAATAGAAGGACTATTTAAAAATATCTGGTGATGCCATCGGCTTATTCGTTTAATAGATTTGTTGATAAAATTGAATATTCACAGGAATCTATATACTCAAGTATATGAATCAATGAACATCAAATATTTTATAGTACATAACTAACAATAAATTTTGATACTGCAGTAATTATAGTATAAACAAAAGAAATGCATGGTTGACACCTTTCAATTACTTGACTTATAATTTTCCCTCTTTGCCTCAGTACTGGACTAATAATAGTCATCTTGGGTGATGACAATAAAATGAACACGTGAAATTGCAACAAATAGATAGTAGTTGTCAGTTTCAATATTCAATCAACAAACAGTTATGTACCCTTAAAGGCCCTTATATGGACATACATGGCAAAACAAATTACTAGGAAAATTTTTCTGTGAAAAATCTATATTGGAAATCGGTTATAAATCTGACGTATAACATGTGTACTCATATACTATTTAATCATCTTACTCTCTCTATCTTTGAAGAAACAGAGAAGCTGCCCGCAAAGTGCCATATAAAACATCTTCCACGAGCGAATTGTGGCTTTCTTGGCACCGCTCTGCAGTTCTTGTTTGCGTTCGAGGTAACCCTCGACTGAAGCAGGGGGCAATCCGGGAGGAAGGCGATACTTATCCTTAAAACTGCGAGTCTTGAGCCGCAATGAGAAACTCGGCGTTCGCTTCATGGTTTTGTCCTCGGTTCTAAGATCATCGACTAATTTAGATCGAATCGGCTCTTTTTTGTCAAACCCAGTAGATTTTGGCGGCTCATCAAATTTGACATCGAGAGTCCGTTTTGGTTCAGGAGCTTGTTCTCGATGCTCAGTAGGTTGTTCAGGGTGCTCTTTAGGGTGCTCTTTAGGGTGCTCTTTACGGTGCTCTTTACGGTGTTCTTCGGGCTTTTCTTCATCATGTCGTTCGCGATGCAGTTCATGATGCTCTTCGGTATGCTGTTGCGGAGGCAAATCAGGTGTCGCTGGCAAAACATTAGTTATCACCTCGGGTTGGAATGACAGCGCCGTCTGCAGTTTTACCGGTTCTGATGATTCACTCCTGAAACTGTGTGCTCGCCGCACCTCGCCCGCTGCAGAGTCGCCAGAAGACGTCGGCGTCAGTTTGAATGTCTGAGACCGACTAATGAGATTCTTCACGATCAGAGTATCCAGTTGCTTGTCATCATCAGCTCTGTACAAGAGAAATTGCTAGGTTGAGTGTCAGCCTACAGAATGGACAGCAAATGTTTGTCTAGATCAATTTAAATTAAATTAATTTTAATGTAAAATTTGTATGATCCACTTTAATCATAAAATGAATTTTAAGTATTTTCTTGTAAGACTGACTTATCCTTGTCTTCGTCGCTCGATGAGAGATTGTCGCGTGAACTTTGTTTCCTCAGCAGCACCTCAGTCGCTTTCCGCTGCTCTTCCTCGCGTTTACGTTCCTGGATAATGAATGAAATCCAAACATGATTGAGGATGAAATGAAGTATTATTGATTTATAGTGCCCTTTTAACACATGGCTATAAAAGAGACTTTACAAATTTATAGTTACTATGATTAACTAGAAAAACACAAGGAATGAGATTCAAAATCGAACTCAGTATACCATGAATAAATCGAAAGTAAAACAGGCGTATACAGTAAGATCACATATAGAGAAAATATCACTAAAATATTACAGCACAGATTGGATATTTGCTGTGTCAGACATGTAAAAACACTGTAAAACCATGTTAAATATCACACAAAAAACACATTAATTACGTAATTACGAAAATTACGCAGTATTGCAAATTGCACAGGATGTCGAATAAAGCATTCAACTCCATCTCATACCGCGCAGGAGCCTTAATGTAACGATTGCAGACGTACCATCACAAGTGTATGGACATATTTTTTGAAATAAATAGTTCAAAACAATAATCTTCTATGAAATAAGATGATATGTCCAATAAATTGTCATTTGCAAAGTCTAGGTTTTTGCCTTAATAAAATGATCCCATCCTGATGGACACTAATAATACACAGAGATAACTTATATTCAGAAATCGTAATTAGAAATAAAATGTTGGGGTTTGTAATGATAGAGAGAGCAGAATGAAATTGGCCTTCACCTCGAGGATTCGTTCCTGCTCCTTGAGTCGGATCTCATCCAGTCGAGCCTTCTCCTGCCGCGCAATCTCATCGAGCTTTTGCTGGTGTTCTCGCTCCTTTTGGTCCTCCATTGCTTGTTCAATCTAGTTATATACATAGAAAAAAAATCTAAATCAATTATTTATCCGTTATCCACATATTCCAGTTAAGACTTGGATACATTCTATCCGCGAATATTCATTCATGGCCACATAATTAATGACCATCTAACATAAAAATGTAAATAAAAATATAAAAAAAATCATCCAATGAATCAAATGGGAATCTATCAGTGACAGATATATGACCTTGACACGGCGTTTAATGGCAGAAAACTTGTCATCTTGAGCAGTGATTGTCTTCTCGAAGTCAGCATGGCGTCGCAGGAGTTCCTCGACAGCCTCTATCGAGTTCCCGTAGTATTTCTCCTTGAGCATCGGTTCCCGGCAGCTGATCCACCCATCGAGTTGGTCCATCTCATAACGGAACTGCTGAGCCTCGAGGTTTTGTTCGTAAAGGTCACGGCGCTGACTCCAAGTCTTCACGAGAATCGCGACGCTCTCGTCGAGATTGCTGATTTTTTCTTGGATCTAAGCAGCATATAATAGAAAATACTGCTAAAACTATAAATATAAAACAAAAAACGAATACATTGAATACAGAAATGGCTTGCGAGTTTGGGCCCCACCAGAAACAAGGTTGTTTCTCTCCCTTTATTAACAACAACAATCAGCCTATGAAAACAACAGTGACGAGTAATGGAAAGGCGGCATCTACCAACAGTAGTTAACACCTGACAAGTCAATCTTGTAAAATGATAAAAATGATAAAAATGATAAAAAATCAAGTCATTAATGTAAGCTGGGAGAATGTGGCTTTAGAGACAAATATTCAAACTTTGTACATAATGCCGTGTGATACTTGGCAGCCAGTGGAGGTCCATTAAGTGCTTTGATATGCGAGGAAACAAAAAAATTTTAATTACACGACAAGCCTTATATTGCACAAATTGTTGTCTCTAAATGAAACAGGCAGGGGCGCCATAAGAGCCAATTCGAAGCTCAACCACTTCTGCATGACTACACTGCAAGAGCTACCCACTCAGTCTGACCCCTAAGGACACACAAGGTTTAAAGTGAGATGAAAAAATACCACACATAGTACACAAGTTGGACAAATAGTATAAATATTAAACAGCAACGAGGAAGGTAATGATGTGAATGGTCCTATACAGACTGACCTGCCTGCATCTGTACCTTACTATGAACTGTCATTTTGTAGGCTACATAAACGGATTTTCTCCTAGTTTCTCACATCGTCAGAGAGGAAGTGTTTATTATCGATGAGTGCCTGCCCGTTAATCCTGAAGTTCTGGAACTGATCCTGTCTACTGTCTATTTCTGCCTTCCTCTCCTTGTGTCGCGTCATCTGGACCTCCGCAGCGGGAAGATCCCTGGCGAGTTCATCCGTAGTTATCAGCGCCATCATCTCGTTGATCCACGCGCTGCGAATTGTTTAAGTGAAACATATTACAAAACCACCAAACCAAAGCTTTGTTTCATTAAATGCTTAAGATAATGAAAGAGCGTGGCTCGACTGGCAAATGTAATTATACAAAGAGAGAGTACTGGAAAGATAATTTATGTTGTTGGTTAACAGTAAACATTAATGGGGGGGAGTAACATGCTGTCTAGGCGATTATTGGCTCTTTACAAGATAGTCTAGACTATGGTAATTACAATGTCACTGGAAAATGTCACTGATTACAGTTATGTGTACCTATGGAGGTAAGGCGAAACATTCAAATGCAGGGGATTTTCACTGCAAAACTCCCAGTCTAGTATGGGGAATGGACTTAAAGTACTCAAGTTAAATGACTTAGTCACTAGGCAATCTGCCCCTAAATGTGTATGTGAATATATATATATATATACATTTGAATATATTTCATATTATATAATTATATATCATGTGGAATGAAGATTGATGAAAATATAAAATTAAGAGTAGAAAATGTCGCTTGATTGTATGAATTATGCCTCTGACCTGAGCTCTCTGTAGTCGTTGAAGTAGGTCTGCAGCTGTTCAGCCTGCGTCAGTTTATCCTTGCGCAGTGTAGCCTTCTCCACGAGTGTATTCCAGCCTTGCACCATTACTTCGTGCTTCGCGGCCACGTGCTCCTGCGCATCCGGGAAGATCGAGATCAGCCGCTCGGCCTCTTTTGTGATCGACTCGACTTGTTCGCTGATCGCGGCCAGGTCTCTCTGGATCACACACACACAATGCTCGGTGATTCTGAGGTAATTCGGGCAAATCATAAATTGGTGATTGCTTATCAGCTTAAATAAGAAACAATGTGTATATTATAACGATGCTTTAGTAAAAGTCAACTCTCAAGTATGTAGTGCTTTAGTAATAACATTCAATAAAATAATAATATTAATATATTTAAGGCTTGTGCCTTACATATCAATATAAAGTAAAGTAAAGGCAAAGTATGACATGTTTACACTGCACTTTAAAGCCGCTTACGCAGTTAGCCAAATGACGGTTTACAACAAGTTTCTGGGGGGAAAGCAGCTCTATAACAGGCAATAAGATGTTAATCTGTCATTAATAGAACACAATATTCGGGTTGTTAGGTCACAATTTTATTGGTAATCAAGACAATCAATACAGTATTCAAGTAGAGTGCAGTAATCAAAATAAGGTATATTCTTTATGAATAGAATAGACAATGGAAGGCACTGGGACTCGTAACTGGAAGGTCGCAGGTTCGAAACTGCCCATCTGACAGCTTTTCGATGATGATCCTCAGCAAGTCATTTATTCCCGATTGCTGGAGTACACCGGTCTCTAAAATTGGTACATGCTCATTTATATCCTCGGAGGATTAATGTGTGAGTGCCAAAGGTATTTTATACCTGCTGAATAGCTGCCAAAAAACAAAACCGTATCTAAGAGACTTTATTGGATGGTACTTGATGTCTATAAATGTTGTACTTGACCTTTTACCTTTTTAAAAGCAATTGCTATAGTCGAGGATTTTATCATCCTTCCAGTCTATACTCGGGCACTGTCACGAGTGAGCTATCCTGGATTTTGGATAAATTACAACCATGTACAACTTGTATCATTTTATGAAAACCTCGACTCCGAGATGTTTGCTCATGAGAGCCTGAACACTCTCCAAGTCATGACCAAAGTCGTCACTCGTCACCAGTGCTTCCTTCTCCATGATCCAGTTGAGCGTGTCGTCAACGTCCCGTCCGTACAGGTGCACCTGCTTAGCTCCGGCCAATGCCTGCAAATCGCATCACGCCACTCAGATACCATATACAGTCAGACCACTCTACCTACGGTAGTTTGACTAACATCTGGTTGGGGGTAGAATGCATATATCACTGAAAAAATGTACTGAATAGTGCCATAGTGACAAAATAGCTTTACTAACATCTGGTTGGGGGTAGAATGCATATATCACTGAGTAAATGTACCGAATAGTGCCAGCGTGACAAAATAGCTTTACTAACATCTGGTTGGGTGTAGGGTGTAGAATGCATCACTGAGTAAATGTACTGAATAGTCTCAGTGTGACAAAATAGATTGCCAAATTTCAACTCATTTGTGATAGGTGCCAATGACACCCTCAGTGCATTATATAATATCTTACATCTTGTTTAAGCGTAGAATACAATAATCACTGACTGACGATAGTACTGAGTAAAATATAAATTGTGACAAAATAGCTCAAGCGTGTCTTTCTGTGTCCAAACATTTGCGATAGGTTCCAGCGAGACCCTCACTCTAGGGTGAGATCTTACATCTTGTCTGGCATGAGCGACGTCGTTCAGGTCGCTCCACATCGTGTTGATCTCCGTCATTCGTCGCTTGATCGACGAGCTCTCAAAGTGCTTCTGGCCGACCATGCTCTCGGCCATCTTCTTCAGCGACGTGATCCGATCCTCGCCGACATTCAGTTCCCGCATGAAATCCTCAAATTTCTGCTGCAGCATCTGCCGTCCGCAATCACACGCAGCTCGCGTTATTCACAGGCACAAGTATACACGAAGTGTGTCGAAATAAATCCAAAATCTCCTCGATATGCTCAAAGACAATGTACAAAATCCGCTCGCTGTCCTCCAAAAAAAAGAAGCACCTCTAAAATCATTCTAACACATTCAAACACAATAACTACATAGAATTTCCTTTTTTCGATATTTGTTCTATTTTCCACCGTATTATTCAACATTTTTATCCATTTAATGCTCACTCTAAATGTACATAATTGTATCTACCATTGATCTGTATTACCTGTATACTGTTAGATGTTAATTTTATATAATTTCAGTAATTACATTATAGTCTTAGACCATTAGGCTATTGTTTTACGTAAAGTGTGTTTGACAGCTCTGCTTATAAGTACACTTTAAACAAATAAATTTCATTTCATTTCATTTCAATAGCAATATCCAAATCACCAAAATATGGCCAAAAGACAAAAACATGCGAAAAATCATCAAAATGCGACGATGGCTAAAATCACATGTGTTCAAAATGCAATAACCATGACTACAGTCCCCCAAAATAAAATTGCTAATGTGGTCAAAATATAACAATGTCCATATTTACCTCGATATGCTCGAGATCCTGGCCATAATCATCCGATGAGGCGATTTGACCTTTCTCGGACATCCACGACACGATGTCGTCTGCTTCCCTGTAAAACTCATACAGCTTGTTGCTGTCGGTGAGTTTAGCTCGGCGTTTTATACACAGATCTTGCAGCTCCTGGTACGAACGCTCGAGTGATGCCTGTATCATCATAATATACACATTATATATATATATATATGTAAAAATGTAAATGTAAAATTGATTTCTATAGCGCAGTTATCATTTGGGTAAACTTTCAGCTGCGCTGTACAATGAGACTAAGATGGGGATATACAAATGTTAATAAAAATGATAAAATATGGAAATACACCAAATTAAAATAATTCAGAATAGACTATTTAAATTAATTTTCTGTGACATCACATATATCACATATACACATTTGGGATATGACGTGACATAATCGACATTCTTACCTGTTTCTTGGAGAGATTGTCACTATCGTAGTGACCATTTTTCGTGAGATGTTCGCACGTTGAGCCGATATCGGACACTGTCCCCTTGAAGTTGTCGATGTCTCGCTCGACTGCCTCGAGTTTCCGCATCAACGACTACAAAATGAGTTCCATGACTTAGGCAACAATCCCAAACGCCATGCATGTAAAGATCAGATTTATATAGGTGTTAATGGACCATTAATCAATAAAAACGCTTCTCCGACGAGGTGAGGATGCATTGAATCATAATAAATACCAACGTCTCTGAGAGGCGTAAATCGACCACAAACACTCCTGACTGATGTGCCATATTTCTATACACAACTTGTGTAGCTTGCCATAGTCAGTAAGACCGCCATAGGCACCCATATCTAGCAGCGGCTAGCCCCTCAAATTTTGTATTTCCCCATGCATAATTGCCATGAACACATTTCGGCATGATGTGGACAATATATGCTAGTGTATAAAGAAAATAAACTTAACTTTCATGTAACCATTCACGTATATATATGGTGTATATACAATGTAGATTTTGTGTATATACTTGTGTATGTACTGAACGCTGTAATAGCCATCTGACCATGACCGACCTGCACAGAGTCTTCGTCCTTGCCTATATCTGGGGTCACCAGCACTGGTGTTTTGCGTGCCATCCATGACAAGGCTTCATTCACCTCGCTATAATACTGAAATGGTGAAATTCGCTGCTGTTCAGCATTTCAGTAGGTTTGGATAGGCTTCTGTTATCCACCAAAACGAAATACATATATATATATATTTAATATTGACCTTAGTTTTAACAATTCTCATCTGAATTTTATAAAACAGTTGTAATGATTCGTAAGAATGCCTAAGAAAGAGGACAAAGAGGCCTCAAGAAGCTAATGGGAAAAAATAGAATAAGACGAAGCAGGAGGCCAAAAAGGCCACCTTGATATTAGGAAGAGAAGACAACAAGGAGACGCCCTGACATCAAAAAGAAGAGGCCAATGAGACCTGAAAATACCCATTAAGATACTGAAACAAGAAAATACGGATTTGTATTCAAGGAAAACCCTGGGCTGAAATCACATCCAACTTCCTAAATAGAGATGCCCTAAACAAATCTGAATGAGACCTACACAGACAATATCTGCCAAATGGCACATCTTTGCACTGAGCGGACATGAAGAATAAGATTTTCAAATAAAAAAGTCAATTGAAATTACCCGCCTGTGCTCCCATGACGAGGTGCTGAACCAATCTAAAAGATACTAACCCAAGGACAATATGTGCCAAATGGCAGACCTCCGTGATGAAGGGTTTATGATTTAATTCTCCAGTGGATATCAATTTGTGTTTCGCAATTGGTATTTCGTGTGAATCAAACCCTCAACTTTCTGGTTTCTTGGCTGGCACTCCACCAACTTAGTTACCCCATACCCATTCCGTTCAACCAGAGTGATCATAATCATATTTTTGGCACACAATCGTCTGATAGTGCCTGGTTGAAACAAGAGGCCGAGTTACAGTATTATATAACCAATATAACCAACCCACTAAATAGTTCACCTTTTGCGCTTCGAGAGACTCATGCAGTCGCTCTCTTCGTCTCGCCATTTGTTCTCTCAGTTTGCCGAGGTCTTCGTGAAGTTGATGCATCTTCACCTCAACCTCAACGCTGGCAAAGTGTTCATCTCTCACCATTTTTTGCGCCGTCTGCCCTACCGCGGATATTTGGGGTTCATGGGCTACAATCTCCGACTCCAAAGCCTGCAAACAACCAACAAAAATATCTTCTAACTTTCACAAAACAGCTGTTGAATATCTGTAAAAGAGTTATATCCCAAATACAAGATTTTTTGAGCATTAACGTACACTGGATAAATCACCATCGAAACCAGGATAAATTGTTTTTCAATCTAGGATAAATCGTCATTTAATCTAGGATAAATCGTCATTTAATCTAGGATAAATTGTCATTCAATCTAGGATAAATCGTCATTCAATCTAGAATAAATCGTCATTCAATCTAGGATAAATCGTCATTCAATCCAGAATAAATCGTCATTCAATCTAGGATAAATCGTCATTCAATCTAGAATAAATCGTCATTCACTTTAGGATAAATTGTCATTCAATCTAGGATAAATCGTCATTCAATCTAGGATAAATCATCATTCAATGTAGGATAAATCGTAATTTAATGTAGGATAAATCGTCATCCTCACGAAAATAAACAGTCTTCAAAAAGGCAGCAGATACAGCGCAGGGCATGACTTTACAATCCTTCTGAAGTCCTGCCCTGTATTGGTGACGTACGTTGCTTAGTCGAGCTAGATAGTTCTCAAACTATGAACCTTTTCACTCAGTACCTAACTGAATCGACTGTTGGCAGCATTACCTGATGTTTCTTGAGGAGATTGCTGACAGATGGTAACGAGTCACCGAGGTCATCAGACGACGCGGACGTCATCGTTTCCTGAATCCACGAGCTCTCGTCACTAATGTCTCGGTACAACTGGTACATGAGCCGGGCATCCTCGAGGTTCTCCCGCCGGATCGTGCATGGCTCTCTCAGTAGTTCATACCTGATGTATCAGTTTTGTGGACTTTGTTGCACCACGAAGAGAATTTATACAAATACGTTAACTTCTTACTTTTAATGAAACTATCGTAAGACCGCCCCAAAAATAAAAAAAATGAATTAAAGATTGACTAAGTTTGATTGAATTAGCTCACTAAAACATTTATGATTGAATTAGCTCACTAAAACATTTACATGAGTGAGCTGAAAGAAATCATATAAGGCATCATAAAACTAAACAGATGTTGTGGGTATTTTTTGCCTTACCGTTCATGAACAGCTTTGCCTCGCTGCATAAGTTCCTTGTAAAGAAAGTGTCGGTTTTCTTTGAAAACAGATGCACTTTCTACGACCTCATCGACCTTCTCCTTGTGTGTCGTAATGCTCTGCTCGAGAAGCTGGTGTTTCTTAAGGAGGTGAAGTGTGGAGGAGAGATCCTTGCCATGGTCTTCGCACATTAACTGGTGCTCAACATCCTCCATCCAGGCATGAAGCTCGTCACACAGACGGTTAAACATCACGCCCTGACACGCACAAAGTTAAGCATAATTCTGAGGCAGAGTTAAACATCACGCCCCTACACGCACAAAGTTAAACATGATTCTTGGACAGAGTTAAACATCACGCCCTTACACGCACAAAGTTAAACATAATTCTTAGACGGTTAAACATCACGCCCTGACAGGCACAAAGTTGAACATGATTCTTAGATGGTTAAACATCACGCCCTGACACGCACAAAGTTAAACATGATTCATAGACAGTTAAACATCACGCCTTGACACGCCCAAAGTTAAACATGATTCTGAGACAGAGTTAAATGTCACTCCTGAGACACAGGAGGTTAAACATCACTCCCTCACTTGCAGACAGTCAAACATTATTCACTGACATGCAAACCGTTAAAGAATTTTTAAAACAGGAAAGGTGAAGAATCGACCCCTGATGCATATTGTACATACTGATGTACACCGGTACATATCAGTCTGCAACACAGAGATAGTTGAACATCATTCCTTAACTCAGACCATTCCCTGACATACAGAAAGTTAAATATCATTCCCCGATGCACAAATGCTTAAACACTTCACCCCTATGCAGAGAATGTAAAATATCTGTCCCTCTTGTCCTTTTGTAAGTACACTATGTAATTACACTATTCAATTACTCAATATTATGCACTGTATGCTGGATCATGAGGGTGAATTTTTTAGCTTCTAATGATGCAAGAGTTCAAGACAAGGTTTTGTGCTCCTCAATTAAAGGTAGTATATCTAAGTCACACTTATACCCTCATGAAATTTACATAAAAAGCACTTAAAATACTACTTGATATACCTAACAAGAAAACCATGCTTATTTCTCATGTGATTATCAGTAGAAGGTGCAGAGAGAAAATCCATAGTTATCCTAGCGCTGATATCCATTTGAAAACCGGTAACTCATCAACTACACTGATGCTAACACTTGTAGGACTCTCTTTAGAAATTGACCTATAAAATGTACGTCTGGTCAAGTTGAGCTGACCTGGTAAGCCTCAGCGAGACGGTCCCTCTTTTCACTGCTGACAGATATCAATGTGCTCCAGCTTTGTTCCAAGTTCTTGATGCGCTTCTCGATGTCATCCTTTTTGTAGTGATCCGCCTCCACCAAACCAACACCTTCCTACAGACAGAGGAATTATTGGATAGTCAAGTGGAGAGCAACATTATTAACTAGTACTAATATGTAATAATATTAAATTTGATTCAAGTTCATATAAAAAAAATTTCGTTATCATAAAAGCCAGATCAGCATATTTTTCTTTGCTTTGTCTAAGATTTTGCATTTTAGCGACTTTCAGTTTTGTCTTAATGCTACTCTATGCAGTGGATCGGGGAGCAGTTAGCGCAGTCGTTAGAGCATTTGACTTTTGAGTCCGGGCATCTCTGGTTCAAATCCCACTCTAGCCAGTACACCACATGTGGTTTTTCGGGCAGAGAATGCCTTAGACCTCCATGCACATGGAGTTATGGGTAACCCTTGCAGAGTGGCACTGTTGAGGCTTTTTCCTTCTAAAGTGGTTTCAGATGCTCTTCAATGGAAATGCCTCCCCTAGCTTTCTTCGGCGTTTTTCAAAAGGGGATTGCAAACGATTGATATTTGAGATAAATTCATGATGTTCGTATGTTGTAAACAAACCTCCTGGACTACATCGACTCGGTTTCTGTTGGCCGTGACCTCAGCCTCGAAAGCTTGATGCTTTTGAATCTTGTTCTGAAGGTTGATCGGATCGCGGTACGACTCATCTACAGCTGTCTGAAGCTTCTCGCTGATCCATTTAGACACCTGCCGGTACACAAAATACGGGTACTATGACATAATCAGCCATGAGTGGGATACAACAATGTAATCAGCCGTGAGTGGATACAACAATGTAATCAGCTGTGAGTGGATACAACAATGTAATCAGCCGTAAGTGGATACAACAATGTAATCAGCCGGGAATGAATACAATGATGTAATCAGCTGTGAATGGATACAACGCTGCCACCAGCCCTGAATGGATAGAACAATTTAATCAGCCATGAATGAATAGTGATGTGATCAGCTGCAAGTGGATAAAACAATGTAAGTGTAAGCGGTAAGTGGGTACAGTTGACTGCGTGTTTATTGAGATTCAGATCCAGTGACACAAATCTACTCTAGGCCAACATTTAGAGGTTGACACTAGGGTGATTCCCACACCATAATTCAGTGTGGGATCACTGAGAAAAGGACCAATAATGGCAGACACAAGTAAACAAGTAGCTTATTTCTAAATACACACACACACACATACAATGCTGACAAGAACATCACGCTGCGCCTCACCTCGTACTCATTCCTGAGAAAGACCTGATAGTTCATCGAGTCCTGTAACTTCTTGCTTCGAGCGTACGACGTGTCCCAGACCGCATTACGGCGCGTCAACACAGAGTTCACGCGCGATTGTATCTCATCCGCCGCGTAATGATCCTGTTTGCAGAGGTCGAGCCCGAACTGTTTTAGGTCGTCGACCTTGCCCTGCTGAGCGGCGAGGGTCTTCTCGAAACCTTCGTGGCTTTTGATGAGACCTTGTACGCTTGACAGGGACTCCTGCCACAAACGAACGGCAAAAAAGTTAGACTGCAAAAAATGGATACAATAAATCAGCAAATTTACAACTAAATTAATAGGTTATAAAACATTTAATTTTCAATTCTTTAACAGTTTAGAACCATGATCTCATGATAAATGAATTTTTCTGTCGAAAAGATTGACTAAGTTTTACCCCCGAATCGTCATTGGCGAGGAAGGCCTCCTTGCTGGAAAGCCAAGATCCGACTTGGTCTTCTGTCTCTTTAAACACCTGAAATTGGTCACAGGAAATGGATCAAGGATATGGTGCTAAGAAAACTATAGTGCACATTTAGGAGCTTAGTGCACATTTAGGAGTTTATTGACACATATCGTTGACCAATTGACCGAAGCAATTTAAAAAATGCTCTTTTGAAACAAAAAGAAACTCTTTTAAAGGCACTAACTGAATTATTCGATTTTCAAAAGACAACCACTCAATGAATAGGATCGCATATATTATCAGCATATATACACATTAACATATATAAACATTAGCATTTGCATATATACACATTAACATATATACACACTAGCATATATACACATTAGCATATGCATATATACACGTTAACATATATACACATTAGCATATATACACAATGATAATATGTAGGGCAGGTCCTTCGACAACAAAATATGAATATGGATGAACGGTCTTAAAAAGTATTGTGTAAGCAACCAGTGATCTCAATATGCAATTACTTACAAGTAAGTTGGTTTACAATGGGCGGGGAGTTCCTGGTTGATAAAGTAAGTTGGTTTAGTGAACCGGTAGTTTCCTGGTTGATAAAGTAAGTTGGTTTACAATGGGCGGGGAGTTTCCTGGTTGATAAAGTAATTTGGTTTAGTGAACTGGTAGTTTCCTGGTTGATAAAGTAAGTTGGTTTATAATGGGCGGGGAGTTCCTAGTTGATAAAGTAAGTTGGTTACTTAGTAAGTTGGTTGATAAAGTTGGTTTAGTGAACCAGTAGTTTCCTAGTTGATAAAGTAAGTTGGTTACTTAGTAAGTTGGTTGATAAAGTTGGTTTAGTGAACCGGTACTTTCCTGGTTGATAAAGTTGGTTTAGTGAACCGGTAGTTTCCTGGTTGATAAAGTTGGTTTAGTGAACCGGTAGTTTCCTGGTTGATAAAGTTGGTTTAGTGAACCGGTACTTTCCTGGTTGATAAAGTTGGTTTAGTGAACCGGTAGTTTACTGGTTTATAAAGTAAGTTGGTGTACAGTGAGCGGGGGAGTTTCCGGTTAAGCCATCAAATTGATATCAACCAACATGTAGATTAGTAACAAGGAGCAATATTATCGTGAGTGATAATGTCATCATTATAGCGAGTTGGCTGATATTCTGCTTCAAGTTAGCTCGGGACGACGGAGATGCGTGTATCGTTGACAGACAAGGGGCAGTAACCAATTACTGTGAAACCCGAGATGCGAGCGCGCACCCACCTGAAGGTCATGGCACTGGGTGAGAAGGTGGATGCGCGTGTCCCATGACGACACGAGGGTATGACGAGCCTGCTCGAGTTTCTTCAGGACTTCCTGAATGTCGGCGGATGCGTAATGGTCACCATTCACGAGGTTCTTGCCATGCTCTCGGCATCGAGTGAAGTCCGCTTGTCTCCCGTCTATCTCAGCCTGTCAATCAAATCATTTATAACAATGAGCGTGTACATCGGGTGTCATGGTGGCACATGCAACGTGGTTATGTCAGGGGGTTTCTTCCTTCAGACATGGCTGTGCTGCGAATACTGATGACAGCATCGTGTTCTTATCTCCCCGCTACATCATCGTGTGACTGTATTCATCATTATTCATCATGATCTGTCCCCAATTTCCCTGATTACGTGACGTGAGTTTAACTCATTACTTGACCACAGTTTAATCATGTTTTCTAAAGGACTAATGATGGCCTACACAACCGGTTAATCTCAGTTTTTTTTGGTGAGGACCTCACCTTGCGCTCGTGGTGCATCTGGAGCATGTTCTCGGCCTCGGCGACATCCTTCGCAAGCTCGGCACCCTCAATCCGCTTGACCATCTCATTCGACCACATCATCTACACATGTAGAGAGAAATATGCGTCAACGAAGCTAGAGAAACACTGTTATTGGTTCTAATCCTTCGGCTAAACTTCAAATATAAAATGAAACAAGCATGAATAGATTTAACATTTAATACATTTGACGCTACCCACTTTAGTATGCCTAATCATTACTTATCTCTAAATTGCATAAAATATTCTCGTTTGAAAGAGTAATAAGTTTTAATAAAAATAAATAAAAGCTTCAAACATATGATGCTAAGAACAAGGAATCGATCTTATTAAATTATAGTAACTTTTGAAGCGCGACCTATTATAATAACTCATTAATTTGCAACACGAGACCAGATTGTTTCGGGGTCACAAGACAAAGATCTATGCCTAAAGTAGACAAGATAGGACAAGATTAGATGATTATATGAGGATTATGTCGGCTATTGTAGAACTCACTAATTCCTTGGCATCAAACTCGAATTTGTGGTATTCATGCGCAGCAGACAGTTTCTGTTTCCTGCACATCAGGGAAAAATTTAGAAGTCCACGCGAATGTCGCACTAGCAGATTATTTGTAAATTCAAAATGGAAGTTGTTAATATGGACTATACGCAATATCACGAATAAGAGACCAGTATTTCTGTTCATGCAAGTCAGTTTAGTGAAAAATCAAATGGTATTTCCTCTGACTTGGTCTAGTTATATATCGCACCTCACTTCGCACACCTCGTCCAGTCGCTCCCAGTTTTCCTCCAGTTGTTTCCCCTTGCTCTGGATATCGGCTGCACTCTCCGGATACTTTTTACACAACTTGGCTGATTGAGACTCCATTTTCTGAGAGAAAATTTTCATGGAAGATAAAGTGGACACCCATTGATATATATCGGATCAGTGTGCCTTATTTGTATCTAAGTGGATGGGTAACAGCGCGGTTTTGTGATGGTGTGGTTATGTAACGTCGTTCTTGTGTAATAGTAGTGGGATAATAGTGTGATTGTATCATGCTGTGGTTGTCTAATGGCGTAGTTGGGTCATGATGTAGTTGTGTTATTTTATGGTTGTGTAATTGCATTGGTGTGTGATTGTGTAGTTGTGTCATGATTTGGTTGCGTACCTCGAGCTGATTTTGCAGCGGTGTCATGTCCCGCTCGATCGCCTCCTGCTTCCTCTGGAGTGCTTCGACGGCGTCGAGATCCTTGCCCAAATCATCAGTGGACAACAGCAGAGCCTGGCAAATATGCAATACACACAAAACTGTATACAGATAGTTACAGTTCTCACTATGGTACACACAAAACTACATACAGATACTAACAGTGCTGGCCATGGTACACACAAAACTACAAATAGATACTGTGATGGCTACGGTACGCAAAAATTTATTCTTTATATGTAAAGACAGGTTAAGTAACTCACTGGTTTTTCCCTAGTGCGTATTTAACACAAAGTGCCTAATCATTTACATTACACGTAAGTAATACAGAAACAGTTGTAACATGTGGTTCTCGGGGGAAACCTTCTCGTTAATTCTGTCATCGATGTCATCGACGTCTCGGTTAAAGGCGTGAATCTCGAGCGATGCTGCCAATTTATTCTTGTACTGATCCAGGCTTCCCTGTAACGCCTTCCACCTGCGAAACAATACCATGAGTCTCTGAAGAAGGGGGGGGATATGGACCAGACAGTGTTATACATGTACTCTCACGTGCGCACTCACATTTTCGACTGTCATTGTATATTTAGCAGTGTAGCAGCGGATAAACTACTGTGGAATCAATAATTATATTGATCACAGAAAAGGGAGATAACTACTTCGACCATAAAAGCGACAAAAATACTATTCTTGTATTCCTTGTATTTCTAGTTAATCATAGTAACCGTAAATTTGTAAATTGTCTTTGATAGCCATGTGTTAAAAGGGCACTATAAATCCATAAAATTCGATTTCACTATTTACTTGTCCGCGATTCGAACCCTCATCCTTCTATTTTGTAAGATGGTGCACGACCAACAGGGCTGACAGTTTGATGCATCTTGCATCATAGAAACTAGTCGTGGCGCACAATTCCAGTTTCTGTTGACATCCATCGCTCATTTATTGTTGATAATAATATTTTATAGGTATCATGATAGGACGAACTTGTTGTTAAGGTCGTGTCGGAGTTGTTCGATTTGTGTCGTATCATTCACCGCCTCTGTCTGGTTCTGTCGGATGAGCTTGTCCGCGAGGTCATTGATGGCGTTCACTCGTGCCTCGTCCACTGTGATACCCTGCGAGAGAGACAATGACAGCTGTCAAGAAAATACTTCACATGCATAAACAGTCTGAATAGTCCATAATGTAACATTTAGTAAAAATACTTCACACGCATAAACAGTCTGAATCGTCCATAATGTAACATTTAGTAAAAATACTTCGCACGCATAAACAGTCTGAATAGTCCATAATGTAACATTTAGTAAAAATACTTCGCACGCATAAACAGTCTGAATAGTCCATAATGTAACATTTAGTCTACTTATAATGCAGTCTGCAGTAGAAATATACTTAGTTGTTCCCCTACTTGTGTCAGCTCGCACTATTTATGGTGTATTTGTTTACTATATATTTAGAGGTCGATTTTCAACAGGTGAGAAGGCCATTTCGACGCTGTTAACGCTTTTACTAATTTTTTTATCCGTGATCTTACTGTGTGTCTATTTTTTACGTCTCACTTATGGTATACAGAGTTCGACTTTTAACTGTATTCCTTGTACCCTTGCATTTTTATTTAGACATAGTAACCATAAATTTGTATAGTGTCTCTTTGATTGCCATTTGTTGGAAGGGCACTCAAAATCAAATGGAATTTCTCTTCATTTCATTTAACGGTTGTGTTAGGCTATGATTTAACTTATATGTACATTCTATTATGTTACACGAAATGTATATAGATGCTTTAGAGACATCCTAGTTATTAGGGCGCCTCCAAAACATATGGATTATTATTATTATTACTGTCGGAAATATTAGAGTTGTACAATAAACTGGAATATGCCCCAAGTCACCGTTCAAACTCTCTATATAGTATACACAGAATGTGATTGTACCACATAAACAACATTTAACTGATCTGAAACATAAACAACTCATCAACTCACCAACGATTCTTGATCATTCGCTTTCTTCTGCAGCTCGAGGCAATGTTCGTAATCTCGGCCGAGATCGGCAGCCGTAACGAGAGCCTCCTTCTCACGAATCCAATCGAGCACCTTGGCAACTTGTTCGTTGAACTCCAGGATGTCCTTGGCCTCTTCGAGTCCGCGACCTTTGCTGGCGGAGGTCGACAGGAGGTTGCGCCATTTGAGCATCAAGCGATCGAGGCGAGACTGAATCTCTGACGAGTGAGGGTGACGCTTGCCGATGAGGAGTTCACCGAGCTGAACGCAAGGATGATACACAGTGGTTAATTTAATGGGGGGGGGTAGCCACTGTGGGTGTCTAAGTAACAGGAGAAATGCGGAGGAAAAACGTTTTTTCTGTGCATTTCTCTCCAGTTGCACGGTGTATAGCACAACACAATTGATGACTCCATTCGGGTTGTTCAACTGGGGGAAAAAAGGTATATCAGCTCCACATCCATCATTCACACCTTCACACGGTGGAACCGACCACCTATTACCTGCCCTTTTATCCATTATAAAGTGACTCTCTCCCTCGTTATCCACCCTCTAAAAGATTCGACTAATTATCTCTCTTCCAATACTGTCACAACATCAAAAGTAAGCTTGAAAAAAATTTAATTACTTAGTACACGGCCCACAAGTGAGTTGTGGCCCAATACTTCAGACCTGCTGCTTTTGTACACGAGCCTGAATCATTTGAAATAGACTTGTAGAATCTATCCAACTGTAGGGTTGAAGTACACTAGCGAGCGTAGGATGTGGTGATAAATTCACCCGCTATATCGGATATCACAACGAGCGAGAGTCACACCTGTCTGATCTTAGTCACACCTGTCTGATATTAGTCACACCTGTTTGATCTTAGTCACACCTGTCTGATCTTAGTCACACCTGTCTGATCTTGAGAATGCGTTCCTCGTTCGCTCGGATCTCAGACTCGACCGCTTGGTGTTTCTTGAGTCGCTTCATCTTGGCCACGAGGTCGGTGATGTCATCGCTCGACGAGTCATCTCTGATGACCACCAGCCGATCGTCCAGCCAACTCTCCATCTGTCCATCACCCCAACGTACAGTATGTACATGCATGTGTGTGTTCTACGTATGAATACATGAACCCGTTGTGTAAGCTCATGTTGATCTCTTGAAAATTTGTCTAAACTGCAGTTAATATGATATAGGCACATTAGTGACATGTTATGATTATGAGCGGTGGTAGAAGATAGTGAAGAGGTAGCTGTCACATGGCCATCAGATTCACGCAAAAGGATTGGCATGTCTAGGCTATACTGCAAATGCAAGCAGGAACTTCAATAATGCATAGTGAAGATATATCTCAAATCAATACCTCTAGTAAAACGATGCAAGCGTCGTTAGATATTTGCTGATAATTTCACTAAAGTCAATGACAGACCGTCCATTCCTGTGCATACTATGGTTTATAGTATAAAGTTAATAGTTTATAGGATAAAGTTTATAGTTTATATATTGGTTTAGGAAAAACAGATAATATTACCAGACTGCAATAACAGCGGGCAATTTCCTAACATGGTGGTCTAATCACTATTCCGGTTATGCTACATGCTATTTTAGACATTATAGTTATACTACACAATTTTTTACACACCCTTAATATGCTGAGTGCTATTATTGCGCAGTGTGCTAGTGTAGATACTGTTTATGCTACATGTTATTACAGATACTATGGTTATGCTACGGGCTTTTGTAGACACTATAGTAATAGAACATGCGAATGGACAGTTAGGCTATACCTTATGTAAGATACCACAGTTATGCTACAAGCGATCGTCAACATTCCGGTATGTTCTCGAGTGTATGATGAAGGTAATAGAGGCTTCCTCACCTCTACAGAGTCCCTGTTGAACTGGGCATACAGCAAAGAATCATCAAGATTCCTCTTGCGATGCTGACTGTGAGACTTGATATTAGCTCGTCTACAACCAGCGAATAAATAAATAAATCTACAAGCTGGATTCAGTACGACCTTAGGTATTACTGTCAGTGGCACTTGAAATAATTCAAATTATACATTCATCAAAACGAATCGTGAACATCTCGTACGAAACGGAACTACACAGTTTATGACGAGCCCCATCCCGAGATTCCCACCCTTCTGGGGTCTCACCTGGTAGAGAGAGTATCCATCGTGGCCTTTACTCTCGGTGCTTCAAAATGGCCGTTCTGTACCAACTGAGTGCCGTGGTCCTTGACAGCTTCCAACTAAAAATCATGTAAGTTTATCAAAAAATATTATGATTTAATAATTGATATAATAAATTAACGATGCGTGCAAACAATAATGCAAAAGTTAGAATAGAGATAAAAAGTTTTATATAGCACTATTTAATACTGTGTGAAACATTGTTCCAGTTTTCACCTTTTGTTCTTGAGCTTCGATGACCTTTTCGAAGGCTTCGTGTTTGCGGATCAAGCCGGACACTTGGTCGACTGATGAACCAAAGTCCGGACTAGACAGATATGCCTGTTGAATAAGGTGAATAAGTTAAACAATAGTAACATGGATACGACTATCGCAATATCGAAAGTGGATTGTCATTACATTATGACAGGTGATTCAGACTTTCATATTCATGTACAGTGTGTGAGAGAGAGCTAATAACTATACCTTAGTGTGTCTTTAGTGATTACTAAACGTATAAGACTTCATTTCAGAAAGCAGGGACCTTTGTGTATTTCAATGACGACGACGATGATGACCGGATATTTGTATAGCCAGCTTATTCATGTAGAATTGCGTCCGATGTCGATGTAATAACAGCAGTCGGAGCTAACTTCATAAAAAACCACTAATAACCTACACAAGGTTTGTCCTAGCCCACTTCTTAAAAAACAGAGTGCCAACAAGTCAAGGCTTCTTGCAGAAACGGTTCTCTATAGTCAGTCCTGAGTAGCTAGCACAGCCTCGTGAACCTATCGTGACACTCACTTCCTGAGAGTGGCTGATTGTATCGATGGCGTTGGCATCACGCAGGAAAAGGTGAAGGTCGTGCAGCTCATCGAGGTGATTCTTCTTCTCGAGCCACGTCTGCACCAATTTCTGCCGAACCAGACCCACCTGTTCCACCTTGTCCCGAATCTGTCCACAAATCGGACTAACGAAGTGACCACAGCAGCATGGTGTAAGTAGCGTTAGTGAAGAAAATCCTTAGAAAATGACCAAAATACTATAGACAAGATTAACAGATGTATTACCAGAATAATACTGATTTTATATATATATATATATATACTGTATATATTTATCATGTCATACTCAGTCGTTGTTCATGTCGTATATTCTAATATCAAGATCACCACCCACAAAACCCGTTACTGCGTGTTGCTGGTATAATTCGGTGAGCTAACATCGTCACTGGCCGGGTGTTTCGACTCAACCATGGCTTGGCCGGACGCGATGATCCTGTTGAAGACGTCATCTCGTGCCTCAATCTCAGCCTTGAGTTCCTCGTGATGGAGCTTCCACAGCTCGACACTCTGGAGGTCGCGAACCGGCCGCTCAGCCGTGATGTCTGCCTCGGTCTGACTCACCCAGCCGAGCAGCTCGCGCACCTGACAGAAGCGTGGTCGTATGTGTCACAAATGCCGTATTACACATTGTAAACACTGGGGTACACATTGTAAACACTGGGGTACACATTGTAAACACTGGGGTACACATTGTAAACACGGAGTACACATTGTAAACACGGGGGTACACATTGTAAACACGGAGTACACATTGTAAACACTGGAGTACACATTGTAAACACAGAGTACACATTGTAAACACAGAGTACACATTGTAAACACCGGGGTACACATTGTAAACACTGGGATACACATTGTAAACACTGGGGTACACATTGTAAACACTGGAGTATAGATTGTAAACACTGGGGTACACATTGTAAACACTGGGATAAAAATTGTAGTCATCGGGGTCCATATTGAAATGAAATCAAAGTACACAACAATCGCATCAGGGTAAATAGTGATCGCATCAGCGTACCAATTTATTGCATCAAGCTATTCTTAACCATCATTACATCACTATTACCACATTTATAATTTTGTTGAATGCTTAAATTTTATCCAATAATCCTCAATTTACCATAAATAACAATCATAATAATAAATTATGATGATAATTGCCAATTTATCGTGACACGAAATTCAAATGCAAAGACATGCTGACACAACCTAAGTTAATGAAATTGTCTTAATCTGTATATATAAGTCTCTGAGACAGTTTCTACTTTAGGTTATGGATCTTAAACCTTTGCAGATAATGATGAGGAACTCCATAAATATCGCTACCTACAGTAAAACCACCCATCGTGAACTCACAGATGCGTTGAAACGGTGCAGCTCTGCCATGGACACCAGATCGGCCTTACGTTTCTCGACCTTCGCATGCAGAATGTCCCAGTTTTGTACGACGGTATCGCGCAGCTGACCTATTTCCTCTGCATTCTCACCGGGGTAAGCTTCCTGTAGCCGCGCTGAGTCATTCATCAGGACTTGGAGCTGAGAAAAATCTCGTTATTTAATACCATTAAAATGATAAACATTGTCACTGCTAAGAGTGTAAGGAAGGCACATTAAACGAAAGAAAGGAGACAATTGATTTACAGAGTCACTGACATACGGCAATGCTAAATCTAGTATGATGTTAGCTGTAAAACATAATTCTAAAATAAACCAAAAAAATCACGAAACAGCCATTCAAGTTGATAGTTTATTTGATGTGTTCGCATCCCCCAAAAATGCCCATAATACTACAGTAGGTATTATGTCTATCATATTTTATTAATAAAATGTACATGAAACTTAGCCATTAGTTTGGTTCCTAAATATACATTATAGCGAAAAAAAAAAATATTTTGTGGCACTTTTGCAACAAGAGATTTGAAGCCAACCTGAAGCCTGATGAAAATTATTTTTGTAAACCTCTACTGAGTTTCACAGTAACCTGTTAACAAAAAAAATTCCATACTCCTCATAATACAATCACATGCGTCCGCTGAAATAGTACTAATGTGTATATACTTAGTAGACTAAAATATCTTTGGTAATATTGATACTAATATATATCAATAAAGAAACCAGCGTTTCTTGATAAAGAATGTGAAAAAAGTTGACCTCAGCTCCAGTTCAAAATGCAAACATAGCAGACTCTGTTTTATCCAACTCGTGGTATCCTATTTATAAACAAATTCTTTTCAAATTCATGTCTCGGTTTGACTGATGATGTCGAATGTACATCAGATCAATGGGTAACAAACTGAGCTATAATACCTGTGCCTCGAGAGCCACCAACTCATTCTCAAACACGTCGTGCTTGCGGATGTACACATCCGTGGCGTTGATGTCGCGACCCAAATCTTCCGGAATGTTCACGTACTTCTCCTGCGCCACGAAATCGGGTCAAACAAATACGCTGTTTTTCGAGCCAAAGGCAGACCACTTTGGGGAAAATGAAAATTGCAAGTCACACTCGAGGCAATACACGTCTAAAGAAATTTAAGTGAGCTTCTCATGGCTTTTTCGTCATAATGTATATATTATAGATTTACTATATAAACCTAATCAAATTGAATGACAGAGACATTGCGTTAGCACTACTTTATTAATGTACATGAATTTCAGTGGCACTTACAGAAATCGCCCCCTTATACCAAAACACCTGCAGCACTAGGGCTGCCATATGTAGTAAGCATACCCATAGGTTGTAATAATCGTATATAGCATATTTTAGCACTTACAAAGCAAGAGAGCCACATTTAACATAGGTTAGAAGCAGTTACTGGACATAACAGATAGAGAGTGAATAATCAATGATCAGAATAAAGCTCATAGACAAGAGAGTAACTTTCGTTACCCTCAGACAATAAGAACCTGTATTCTGTCGACGGACTCCTCAACATCCTTGTTGAACCTGTGTATCTCTCCTGCTCCGGTCAACTTCAGGTCCCTAGCTTCAATATACTCCAACAGCAAGTTCCACGCTTCCCTGTACATAGAGGCAATATGTGAATTATTTGTGAATGAATAGGATGGACTTAACCCATTGCAGAAGTTACCTCCCCTAGCGGCAATGACGATACCATGAACAAATTCAAAAGAGGCCAACCAAAGGACAATATCTGCCAAATAGCAGACCTCTGCGATAAGCGTTTTTGAAGATTTTTTAAGAAAAAATACATACATCGGCAGAAGTTACTTCGCCTATAGCCGCGATGACAATACCATGAAGAAATCTAGAAGAGACCAACCCTAGGACAATATCTGCCAAATGGCACACCTCTGCGATAAACTGTTCTTGAGAAGATTTTTGAAGAAAATGTTAACATCGGATGGATGGACGGACAACGGACAAACTCCGATCAGAAAAGCTCACAGAGTTTCAGCTCAGAGGAGCTAACAAATACTGACTCAAAACACAAGCACTATCTCTAACAAATACCAACCATGGGTGAATTACTCACATCAACTCTTTCTGCCTCTCTTGGACGGTGGCCACGTGCGGACTGTTACTGTTGATGATCTGATTCGCCAGCCTATCACAGTACTGGAACCGCTCAGATCCCGCCTCCACCAGTCGTTTGAACTCGTCAAAGTTGCTACGGATCGTCTACAATAGGATGATGATCAGGGACATTGAACAATCAAGAATTTGTTTAAATCAACCGTACTACTAATGACATTTATATCCTTAATAAAATAAGGAGAGAAAAAGAGAGAAAAAGAAAATATATCAATAAATAAATATATTAGTAAAAATTAATTCATTATAAATATAAATTCAGTTTTTAAGAACTACTTGAAAATTGTCTTGGACAATTTTACATATTCTAGCCTTAAATTTAATACATTACGAAAAAAATCTGAAGAATATTAATTAGAAATGATGTAAACTCAAAATGATAAATGTACAATAAAAAAATATGAAATCTAGTAATATGACAGTACAAATAATGATAAATTATGTTAAAATTATATGTATAAAATATTATAAAATTAAGACTACAGCATCATATCGTCATTCTGGACTTAGGGATAGTATTGTGTAGTGGCTTCTGTCAATACGTAATTGTGTATAATCAGCTTCTAGCTCTCTTTGGGTGAGCAGTCATTATACACGTATGTCTTGGATACTGCACGAACGGGTAAATATTTAGTGCTGATTGGAACGACCTTGTGCTGGAGCTAACAGGCAGCGTACATTAGCTGAGCATGATTCAGTAATAAAGTAGATGAACCCTGTTTTTTGTTTATAAATTCGGTCAATCATTAATTCGCCATTTACGGGTGCATTTGTTTATATTTGTTATTATCACGGCTCTCGAATTTACTGCGACAATAATTAGGGAAGAAATACTTAAAATTCTCCCTCCCAAAATGTTGATGGAGGTAAAAGATATAAAACAGGTAAGACACTGGTTGAGGTGCTGGGGGCATCTAACCAAAAGGGTCAAAGTTCACCATAGACTTTTCTGAGGGTGATCCTCAGCAAGTTAGTTGTCCTCGTTGCTAAACTACACAAGTCTATAAAATTAGTAAATACTTGAAGTCATTCTTCACGCGTGATATCCCAGTGCATGATATCTATGCCCAGTAGCAGCTGTGAATATTCAAGAACTGTCAATAATGCCGAAATAATGTGACCTAAATGAGTGCTGTGTGATGGGCTTTCAGTATCAATGGCATATGAAAATCATGCATTCCTTTTTGTGATAATGACAAGCAGTCAATGGGTAATGAGTAAAGAGTTGTGAGAAACATCGGTGAACTCACGAGAAGATGGTGGTAGTCCTGGCCATATTCCTCGGATGTGGCTGACTGCATCTGCTCGTTGATCCAGTCCTCAAAGTCAGCTGACTCCCTCATGTACTGGTGCTTGCTGGC
>WURV02182852.1:0-13095 GCA_011762755.2 Epimenia babai | reverse complement strand
AATGGATTTTTTCCGAAATTTGCTTTTTTATTCTTTAGGGTACCTCTAAAAACCATGGGTATTGTCTGAGTTCCCTGCTCTTGCTTGGGGCGGCGGTTTCGAAACGTCCCTGCTAATGAGAAGGAGTAGCGTTACCGTGGGTTGTTGAAGACTTTACGCCCTTCCGGCTTTCCAGGAGTTACGCACCTGAGCCTTTTGTGGCGCCGAGAGGATCAGAAATCGATGGAAGTTATACGTGAGGTTCTTCAGTCCAATCTTGAGACGAGCGCGAACGAGTCCAACGGTTCGAATCAGTTTGCCTCCCATCGCGGTGACCTGATGGCCGAAGACATGTTCGACGCGTGCGCGAATACACGAGCGGCCCTGGTTCTGCGTCTGCTGTTGAGCGGTAAGGGGCTTGCTCCGATACTCTTTTCGGTGAATATTGGAGCGAAACCCTGTGGCCTTCAGGTGGGCGTCGATCTTCGCCGACCGGTAGGTCGAGTCGGCCCAAACATCCCGCCCGGCCTCTGCGTGTAGAAGGATTTTTTCGATGACCTGACTGTCAGGCACTGCCACATCCGTAACCGCATCCAGCCGAATCAGCTTGTGCTGCTTATACACGTTCACATGGTTTTTGGATCCATACTGATTCTCGCCATGCTTAACAGTCGAGCATGCGTCTGTATCCTTCTGCCGCCGTTTGGTCGGCTGACTCTCCGACTCCGTAAGGTACTGTCAGGCGTTGATCGTCGGATTTTCGTCGCGTGAGTTGCGTTGCTTGGGTAGGGGACCCATGAGGTAGCAATCAAGTGGCCGCCACGCGGTTGTAAGCCATGGTCAGCCAGATAGGTTTCAAATTACATCAAGAACGTCTCGACAACCTGAGCTTGAACCAGAGTTTTGCAAACAACCAGCGGGTCTTGGTATCCGGGATGCGCTGAGCCAGATCGAGTCCCTAGAATTGCATAAACGACAGTCGACCTTGAATCTGATACTCCGTCTATTAATCGACAAGTTGTAGAGCGTTTGCTGCACGAAGACTTTGAGCATGAGTACGGCATTAAAGTGATGGCGACCCATTTCTTTCGCTTGGAGCGACGGAGGACTGACACGAGAGCTAGACGAAATTCCTCCCAGGGAACATGGGAAGCTAGCAATTCTAACGGATTCCCTGGTGTCTCAGGGCCTCGTAGCGAACGGAAAGATCAAAAAAGCTGAGTTGGTTGTGTGCCAACATGAGCAATCCTCCTTAGGCAGGCCGTATCTCAAAGGATGCTTAGATCGTCAAGGGTTTTTTGAGATGCCCTTTAGTTAAATTTTGGATAAAATTTATCCGTGAAACATCAGATTTCAAATGCTGATCGCGAGTTTAAGGCTCAATTTGATACCAGTATTTTATTATCTTCAGAATTTAATCTAAAGCCCATTTAGGATGAGCCTATATCTATTTTGTTGAGAATGAAGATGCCCCGGGTGCCAGTTAATGCGTGATTCTTTGCTCCGTTTTCTCCATCACCCTGGCATAGATATATCGAAGTTTCATGAAACAACAACGCGAGCATGGATCTTTACCGTGAGACATTTTATGGAACAAAATTTAGGGACTGACTCAGCACATGCATTTAATAGACAATAACACTAAAATGCTCGACAAAAGTATTGATGACGCACGACTCAGCAGAACCGCTATTCTCCTATAAAGCACGAGAACAGTTCGTAACACCAGACCGTGAGCCTATTCCAAGGTACGAAAACTAAATTCTCCCAATGGCCCGTATTGGGCTTTAAACAATATAATTGGAGTGACTGTCGCATATGATTATGCGACAGCTCTAGCGGGAATAGACAGGGGATTTGGTGAAGGCCCTCTGCCTCCGCCTGCTACAAATGATGAAGAATTCGGCTAGGGAGCAGCCAAGGGGCTACCAGTAAAACATGAGGCTAACGAACACCAAACCGATTATTCAACAATCAATTCGTCTCACTGGTGGAAGAGAAAAGTGCACTTATTCGTTGAATTCAAGGTTTAATCAGGTTTGATGCCGAAAGACCTCTACTGTTTCAGGTTGGCGGATCTTTGAGCATCTCTTCAACAGCGTTAATAATGGCCTCATCCGTGGCTCAGTAAACTATGTGTGAAGTGGCTTCAGATAGCTGCGTTTAGTGCCATCTCAGATATATTAATTCCTTTGCGGGCAGCTATCAAAAATTCTTGATTAAAATTAAAATTTTATTGATAATGAATTGAAGTTCTCGGAGAGTCTCAATGAAAAGAACAGCCATTAGGGTTTTAGCGATTCTTTCGTCAATAGTATTTCTATTTTTAATTTACATAAGACTTTTTTTCTCTCGTCTTTTTGGTCTGCGCAACCTATATAGCCTGCGAATCAACAACGCGAAGCCAGACGATGATCATCGGCAGTTTCCTGAAAAAAATCTAAGAATTTTGAAATTCGTATTTTTCGTCAGAGGGCTACTACATAGAAATGATATCCTTAAAGACATCGCAAATAGGAACCTTCGTGAGGGAGGTGAGGCAATAAAATCGAAATATACCTCAGCTATCCCCAAGGAAATTGAACGCATTGACTATAAGCATATCCAGGATGATGAAAAAGGATTTTGCTCCGAATATTTCACAAACCCTAGACCTCTCATTATTACGGGAGCAAACATTGACCTATCCTTATGGTCTCTTGAAAGATTTTTTCGTGATTTGGGTCAAGTCGATGTTTTGTTTAACAATTACTCTTCGGGTTCTTATCTCCGAAGACCTCTCCTTGCCTTAAAGGATGCTACAGATCATCTGTACGTACACAACTGCGAAAAGCTGTGGTCACATGAACCGGGACTTCTCGACTCATTGAAGCTGGATGAGATAGGCAGCTTTCTTAATCGAGAGTTTTTTGCGGCCCAAATGTTTATTGGTAATAATAATTTGTCAGGAACCTATCTCCATTGTGCCAATAATTTCAATATTTTCTATCAGCTGAATGGGTCAAAAAAATGGGAGTTTATCAACCCCGAATACACTTTTTTTACATACCCCTTAGTCTCTGAGGACAGTGGGTATTTTGGCAGCCTTTATGACTGGTCTTCTGAGTTTAATGAGCTAAATCTATCTCTCTACCAATACTGCCCGCGTTATGTCTCTGAGATCCACGCTGGAGAATTACTCCTTAACCCTCCTTGGTGGTGGCATTCGGTGTCTTCGTTAACCAAGGAAACAATTTCTGTCGCTACTAGATGGGGGCCGGTTGCGTTCTCAACTCTGGTTGGAAACCGGCGGTTTTTGAGAGATATCCCGGATACAAACCATATGCTGACCAGCTTGCAGCTTTTTTCTCCATCCATGCTGGCGGGATTAACGGAATCGATTGACTATCTATTTCAAAGGAAGCTGGGAAACGCGATCAAGGGCCCGAGTTCAAGGGTCATTAAAGATGGGACTCTGTTTGAAGAAAAATCTCACGACAATTTAGCTGAAGAGCTTATCAACGGTAACATCTATCGCGAGTGGGGCATTGATATAAAGAAGCCAAGATTAGAAATGACAGAAAAAGAGAAGACAGGATAAGTGCTTCTAACTCTTTGATTGGTTGGAGGGCTTTGGCGCGACAGTCAGGATTCAAATCTGTGGCCACCGGCTTAAAAGGCCAGTGCACTATTCAACTGAGCTAAGGGCGCATTTGGTGTAATACGTATCCGAAGTGAGTCCGTCTCGACGGAAATTATAAAGATATTGCGTTGTTGGAGGGAATAGGAATTTTAAAGGTCATTTTTGCCTGAACCGAAAACGACCAAAGACCTCGGGGAAGGATCAATTCCCAGCTTCTTCCGTCTGCAATCTGGGCATTGACCCTTTGTGAGACAGGCTGGAGGGCGCAGAGCTGGCCCAATAGTGTGTGTCAGGAGAAGTGTTGAGTTGGAACCTCGACAACGAGAGCCTATCGGCTTGGGAAGTAAATTGGCATCGGAGGAGGAGATTACGCGGTTTGCAAGAACGCGTCGAGGCATGCGAAAGCTTTGGGCTGAGCGCGAGTGGGCAAGCCAAGGTGAGTGAGAATTTTGTCAAGCCGGACAGGATCTTCCATGGCGGCGAGAATGGTCAAGGGCCCGCCACATTGTGGACAGATGGTGCGAAGACCGGTTTAAGCCATTGGGCTCAACTAAAGCGCGGGCGCGATGTGGAGAATCCGCGCCCGTACTTTATATTTTCCCTCATGCTTCTTCGATTTTTTCCTGAAATTTCTCATCTTGTTTATATGTGTTCTGCCAAATATTAGTAAGATGTACAATTTCTTTTGCCTTTTAAAGGGTGATCCCTTGAAGATCAACAAGTACCTTCATTGGTTAAATTTTCGAATATCCGTTTTCTCGAAGAATTCCCAGAATTTCGCTCAGAATTTTTCCTTCAACTGAAAGGCGAGGCTTTTTTTCTGCTAATCATGCTTCTCATTGTTTATTAATAATTGAAAGAAAACAGTGACTTTAATCGTTGACGACTCTTCTTTTTCTTTGTTCCAATGCTAGTAGAAAAAGGAACACTCCCCATGGTTAAGGCAGTTGAACGGCTCTATGATCGCCCCATATGGTGGCATATACTTGATGCTTCACGAAATCTCATTTTTCCCTTTGCCGGCTTCCTAGGGATCATCTACTTCGTCCAAACTGATCAATACTCCAAATTTGACGTGCTACTGTTTCTCTTTTTTCTTCTCAGCACTGGGATTGGAATAACAGTTGGATTTCACCGGTTATTTGCCCATCGCGCATTTAAGGCTAAACAATGGCTGCGCCTCACCTTGGCCGTTCTCGGATCATTTGCATGGCAACGCCCACTCTTTGTTTGGGTGGCCAGACATCGGTTGCACCATGCTCATGCTGACAAAAAAGGGGATTTCCATTCACCATATGTTCGCCATGATGGGACTAAAATTACAGGAACATTGAACCAATTTCTCCATTCTCATTACATATGGCTCCATTGGTACGACTCGATCGTCGACCCTGGAAGTCCATTGATTAAAAACATCCATTCAGATGCGGGCCTTCGCTGGATTGATACACATTATAATTTTCTCACAATAGCCTCGCTCCTCTTACCTGGCACCTTAAGTGCGATATTTTACGGAACAACAGAGGGGTTCATACGGGGAATCATATGGGGTGGCCTTGGAAGAATTTTTATCTTACTCCAAATAACTTGGCTCATCGATTCCGTGACCCACAAGTTTGGGAATAAACCGTATGCCACAAATGACGGAAGCACAAATTTTTTCCCCCTCGATTGGATAATGTTGGGGGAAGGGTACCACAATAATCATCATGCCTTTCCCAGCTCTCCTTGCTTTGGCTTTGACAAGAGACAATTTGATATAGGATGGCTCTTTATTAAAGGGATGGAAAAATTAGGGCAAGTGTACGACCTCAAAGCCATCCCAGATGCCAGGCGTCGTCAATTTCGAAAATCGGGAATAGGAATTTTAAAGGGCCTTTTGACCTGACCCGGAAAGTATCAAAGACCTCGGGGAGATCAATTCCTAGCCTCTTCCGTCTGCAATCCGGGCATTGGCTCTTCGAGGCTAACTGGAGGGCACGGAGTAGGATCAGTGTTGTGTGTCAGGGGGAGGGTTGAGTTGGGAACTGGACAACCAGAGCCTATCGGCTTACGAAATGCCCCGGCATCCGAGGAAGAGATTTCACGCCTTGCCCGAAGGCGTCGAGGCGGGCCGAGGCTCTGGGTGGCATGAGGCTGGATAACCCCAGGTGGTTTGAAACCTTGCTGATCACTGCGAGAGGGGCTGAAGAAATGGCACAAATTATATGAATCCGCAGATTTATTGAGTGCTAATATTACATAGGGGTACCTCTAAAAACCATGGGTTTTGTCTGAGTTCCCTGCTCTTGCTTGGACCGACGGAGGGCTGCCACGAGAGCTGGAAGAAATTCCTCCTAGCGAACATGAGAAGCTAGCAATTCTAAGGGATCCCCCTGGTAACTCAGAGCCTCGTAGCGAACGGCAAGATCAAGAAAGCTGAGTTGGTTGGGTGTCGCCATGAGCAATCCTCCTTAGACAGGCCTAATCGAAAATGATGCTTAGATTGTCAGGGGTTTTTTGAGATGCCCGTTATCTTTCTATAAGTTATCATGATCCTGTCAGGCCTTTGCCTAATAAACGTATAAGACTTGACGATTTCGTTTGTTCGCGCTACGGTTTGACATCAAGAAAGAACTCCTCAAGGCTGGTGCGGCCTTTTGGTAAGCGTCATCTCTTCCAAAGGTGCCACCTTTCTACTAAATGATCCTCCCTCGCTAAGACGACAAATATGGAATTATTTGCTATTAGTGGACTACTCAATGGTTTGGCAGCCATTGGACTCGCCGCCTTTATCTATTTCCGTTCTCCAAGAGATCCTCGACATTGGACATTTGGTTTATTTGGAATTTCCACGGCCATTTGGAGCTTTGGGTATTTTGCGTGGCAGATTTCCGATTCTGAGACCTACGCCCTCTTCAATCTTCGCCTCTTAATGGCTGGCGCTATTTTTATCCCGATTACGTTTTTACATCATGTTCTCTATTTATTACATAAAGAAATTTCCTGGAAGAATATAATTAAGTGGAATTATATTGTCGGGGGAATCTTTCTGCTTTTTGATGCAACTCCTCTTTATATAGAAAGCGTTCAACCAATATCGCTATTTCCTTTTTGGGGAGTGCCTGGCTCTGCCTTTCATTTTTGTTTGGTTTGGTGGATTGCTCTTGTGTTTATTGCTCATGCACTTCTTGTTCAAGGATATCGAAAGGAAAGGGGGCTGCCACGAAGACAGATTCTCTATCTATTGATTGGATCTACAATTGGGTATATAGGAGGAGGGACTAACTATTTCCTATGGTATGGAATTGAAATTGTTCCATACGGAACTGTGGGGTTTGGAATTTATATTTCGATTGTGGCGTACACCTTATTGCGGTTTAATTGGTTAGAGTATTCTGTGTACGTTGAAAAGGGATTTTCCTATTTTGTCTTATTATTGCTACTTTCCCAGCCGATTTACCCTGTCCTTCTCCTGGCGCAAATATGGGTATTTGGAGCAATCAATCCTCAATTTGCCATCATTCAACTTATCTTCCATCTTTTGACGGTCGTGGCGGCATATCAAATGAAGGTTGGCACCAAAGGGGCGGTGGCCCGGACTATTATGAAAGGAAGGGAATTACGAATCCAAACGCTTGCCAATTTTTCATCGGAAGTTGCGAACTTTCAAAATGTGCCTGATTTAGGCGAAGCTATTTTGAAAACATTAGGGAAAGCGGCAAAGGCTTCCAAGGCCATTATTTTTAGTTTGGCCGTGAATGAAAACCGGTATAAGGCTATTGCGACGATTGGTTTTCCCCAAGATCATCCCCTCATTCAAAAAGGGTGGGCGGTTTTTGATGATCTTCCTCAATGGTTATTAGGCACTCAATCACGACTTTCCGTCAAAGAGTTAGACCCTTCGGATGAATGGGAAATGAAAATTAGAACAGAACTAGAAGCGGTTGATTTAGAATTGTTGTACCCAATATTTGGGAATAATCAACTGCTTGGATTTTTGGCTTTTGGTTCTGATTCTAAGGAGGTGATTCAAACATTAGGAGGGAAAACAGTTTGGGACACGCTTATTCAAGAATCAGCCTTGGCCCTAGAGAACGCCATTTTGCGAGAAGAAAATCGCCGTTCTGAACATTTGTTGTGCCAAGTTGATCGGTTGCGTTCACTTGAAACAATGGCCGATGGCTTGACTCAGGAACTTCATAGCCCTCTCGTTTCAATTAAATCCTTTGTTCAAGTAGCTCAGTTGCGGGGAGATGACGGGGAATTTATGGGTAGGCTTCATCGCATTCTTGGCGAAGATTTAGGGAAAATTGAAGAATTAACCAAAGAAATTCGTGAGTATGTGAAACCTTTATCTGGTTCTTTGACTCCAAAGGTGCCAATCAATGAGGTTCTTGAATCCTGTCTATTATTCGTTTCTAGTAACCCCAGCTACCACCATATTATGATTGAGCGAAAATTTAGCCCCGATGTTCCAACGGTACGCATTGATCGTCAAAAACTCATGCAAGCTATTTTTAATGGGCTTTTGTATCTCCTAAAGGATTCGGACAATTTTGGAGAGACATTAACTTTGGAAACAAAAGGTGACTCCCAAGTTTTGGGGAAAAATTGGCTTCAGATTGATGTTGGTTGGAAGACGAGGCTCTCCATACCCAATCTTACTTTAGTTCCAGCAGATAGTTGGGCGTTTGATGAGACTTCAGAGAATTTCGACGATCCTTCATTGATCCAAGGGGTCCTTCTCGCCGCTCAAATCATTCAACGCCATTCCGGAAACTTTCAACTGCTAAAGAATAGGAATTCCATTCTTGGATTTCAAATTCAGTTACCGCTCAATGTTCCCAATGACCAGGGGCATCTCATCGGATCTTTCACACTTTCACCGCCTTCCCCTAAACAAGTGACTTCGAATTCGGACTCTGAATCCATTTTCTCCTAAAGTAGATTTGGTACAATACTGCTTGTTGCAGTCATATTCTTTGAACCTAGGCTAGTTTTATCCTATGGATGGCGCTGAGCAAGTATTACATTCATTTTTTGAACATGTTCCTGTTGTGTTCTACCGCTGTCATCAAAAGGGCCTTGATCGTAAGTTTCTGTTTGTCACTCCCCATGTACAGATTCTTCTGGGAATGTCGTCAGAACAATTAAAGTTGGATTCCAGGGCTTTTTTCCGCTGCATCCATCCTGAAGATCGTAATAAATTTCTGCGAGCATGGGCAGAACAACATTCCTTTCCAGCAGGTGTTTGCCTCGAATACCGAATAGTGACTGAAGACAAAGGAGTGATTTTAATTCAAGAACATAGCGTGATGACATTTGATGAACAGAGTCAGGGGGCGGTCTGCCAGGGATTGCTGCTACAAGTCCCCAACTATCAGCAAGTTCAGGATGAATTGCGGCGCTGGGACCAAGAGCTTCATTCCTTAACTGGAAATCTTCCCGATATCATAGGGCGAATTGATCACAAAAACCGTATTCTGTATTTAAATCGATGGTGGGATAGTCTTGATCAAATTCCACCAGAAAAATATTTAGGGAAACGAATTGAAGAATTAGGATTATCTCCAAAGGTTGCGGATATTTTTGAAATAAAAATTGCCAATGTTTTGCAAAGTGGAGTGGCTACTACCTTTGAAATATCTCACCCCACTCATCGCGGGATGCGATGCTTTGATGTACGGTTTTGTCCAGAGCCGGCAATTGGCAAGCAGATTCTGACGGTTCTCATGATCTGTCGGGATATTACTGAAGTACGAACGGCTGAATTAGCATTTAAGGAAAGCGATGAAAAATTTCTTCAGCTTGCAGAAGCGATCGATAGTGTTTTTTGGATATGGGATATCCAATTGCAAAGTATGGTTTACGTCAGCCCTGCCTATGAACGTTTGTGGGGTGGAAGTGTAGAAAGGCTTATCAGTAACCATTTTGATTGGCTCACCGTTGTCGCACCTGAAGATCGCGCGAGAGTAGAGAATCTGTTTCTGAAACGTTTGGATGGAACGAGTCTAGATATAGAATATCGGGTGCTTGGCTCCAACGAAGAAATTCGGTGGGTCCATAATCGAACCTATCCATTAAAAGACGGATCAGGGGAAACTTCCAGAATTATCGGATTAGCTCAGGATGTCACTGAACGTAAGAAATGGGAAGAGGAACGGGTCCGTGGCGCAAAACTGGAATCGCTTGGGCTTTTAGCCGGGGGATTGGCGCATGACTTTAATAATCTACTTACAGCCATATTGGGCCAACTATCCTTAGCAAAATATGAGGTTGACGCCTCAAATCCTCTCTTTATACGCCTTGCTGAAGCCGAACAAGCTTCTCTTCGTGCACAAGATATTGCTGGACAACTCTTGACTTTTTCGAAAGGTGGAAATCCTGTAAAAAACGTGGTGTCATTAACGAGCATACTAGAGGAAAATGTTCGATTGGTCTTGGCTGGTTCAACAATTCGCCCTGTATTTAAGACTTCGGCTCCTTTATGGAGTGTTAATGTGGATCTAGGGCAAATCTGCCAAGTGTTACATAATCTAGTTATTAATGCGCGCCAGGCAATGGAAAATGGTGGAGAATGCCTTATCGAAGCTCAGAATATCAGTAAGGAAGAGGGTGAAAGGCTTACTCATAGTCATCAATTAGTGTCTTTGAATCAAGAATGGATTCAGATTACTGTCCAAGATCAAGGAATTGGTATTTCGAAAGAAAATTTAGCCAAAGTTTTTGATCCCTATTTTACTACCAAATCCACTGGATCTGGCTTAGGACTTGCGACCTCCTACTCCATCATTCGGAATCATGGTGGAGTATTGTGGGCTGAGTCAGAAGTAGGAATTGGGAGTCGGTTTTCCTTCCTACTTCCTGCTCTGCCGCCTGAACAAACTGTTCCTCTTCCTGGTAAGAAAGAAATAAAGTTTGGACGAGGGAACATACTCATCATGGATGATGAGATTCAGATTCGAAATGTTCTTGGAGAAATGCTTGAAACTTGTGGCTATAGCTTTCAGGCTGTTGCAAACGGGGAGGAAGCCCTCAGTGCATTTCGGCAAGCCCAAGATAGGGGGAAGCCATTTTCTGCCGTAATTTTGGACCTCACAATTCCAGGAGGCCTTGGTGGGAAGGAAGTGGTTAAAGAAATGCTTTCTTTGGACCCCGATGTGCGAGCTATAGTCGTGAGTGGATATTCCAATGACCCAGTATTGGCAAATTATGAATATTATGGGTTTAAAGGACGCGTTGCAAAGCCTTTCAATCTTGTGGATTTAAGCATAGTTCTTAGTACTGTCGTGCAAGAAACTGTGTTATGAGAACATGAAAATAAGACTCCGGCACTCTTACATAATCATCAGGACATACCTATTTCTCCTCTCCCTCAACTGTTAAGAGTGGGTCTGTTGAAAAAAGCCACCAGAGGTGTTCTCTCATATTAGGAAGGAGTGAAAAGTGAGGGGTCAGGAGCAAGAAGAGCCACATTCATCTCAAGTTGCCTTGCCCATCTTGTTTTTCTCCTTACCTTCCTCCTCACGCCTCACGACCTATGACAGACTTTTTTGAACAGAAGGCTCTGGATGTTCAGCGTCGGTCCAAGCGTATTGGTCAGTGAAGAACAGCATTATTCAACACTCCCAAGAGTGTTAATCTGAAGAGTTTTGCTGGTAGATACCCACGGGCTTACATCGCGTGGTACTTAAAATTCAAACTCAAGCTGAACGTACCCTTTGTCCACTCATTCTTGATAGTCCATCTACCGCCGGTTCATTTGATACCCGCTTTATCCAACCCAACGGTCGAAGAACACTCCCTGGAACCCCACAGTCCCCTCTTGGTACATGCATCGCCAATAGCGAAAATCCACGCCTCATGTGAGTGATCCGGAGAGGCCCCATGGGCACTGAGGCGAAATTCCATGCTTGAGGGTTATCAAAATCATCTGATGGGGCAAAGAGTCCCCCCTCCGTCGCGGAGCGCTTTCACCTATGGGCTCACGCGACGTGATTCTCCGCGCAAGCTTTGATACTCTCCTTTTTCTGCCAAAGCTAGTTTCGGTCCTACTTAGTGAGAACGAGAAAAAGGTTAATGCCTTCGGCTTCTTGTTCAACACGAATTTGATGATCTAGAAATCCACATTCTTTGGCAAGCTGTTGTAAATGTTGTTTACTTCGGTGAATTAACTTCCAATCACAGAGCTCCATGTAGCCGCGACTGGGATTGTCAGGTGAAAAATTCCCAATAACCATTCTTCCATTTGGCTTAAGAAATTTTGAAAGCTTACAAATGGTCCGTTTGAAGAGGTTGTCATTAAAGTAATCAAATAAACCCGCAGACCAAATCAAATGATAGGTAGAATTGGTGGAAAATCGGAAGATATTCTTGTGCGTAAAATTGATATTATGGAGGAATTGTCCGCACAGCTGTTTGGCAAAATCAATCGCGCTATGGTCTTGATCGACACAATCGATTTTCAAATCCGAAGCACCGATAACCTGTAAGGCTTCGTACATATCGCGCCCAGGGCCAGAAGCGACATTCAGCACTTGCGTGGCTGAAGGGTTCTCCATTTTGGTTTCCCACAATTGGTCAAGGAAGAATGATAGTCGATTTCGAACCGCCTGTGGGGCTTTTTGTGCATGAAAATAGTCATCCCATTTGGCGAGTTGAGGGACTGATGATCTATGGAAGTTGTATATTTTTTCAATGATTTGAAAATCTCCTGCGTAGCCGAGTGGTTTTTGGTACGCCCACCCTTGAATTGTTGCGGGCGAAAGGGCGGCCCCGAACGAATCGCAAATAGAAGCCTGTTGTTCGCTAGTTAGTAAATCCTGAACAGTTGTTTGGGAAAATTGCTGGAAGATCGAATCTAATAATGAGTAATCGGTCTGATCTGGTCCACCTTTTTTAACAAGGTTCTGAATGAAATTCCCAGTTGTTTGGACCATCGTTTCAACTTGGGCGTCGGTTGCTGGAATAAACTGAGAAAGCGGAACTGTTTGGATAGACATGAAGCACCTCCTGAAAAATTAAGAGTGAATAGATGAAATAGAGGGACCCGACCCAATAAAGGGTAAGGAGAGGCAAGCCAAAAACTATTGGTAATTTGATAAGAAAGTTGAGGGACGGAAAAATGAATTTCCCCAAATTCGGGGAATGGGAGAGTCAAAAGAATAGAACCGGATTTCGTCCACATAGTAGGACAAAGACCACGGATTAATGCAGTTTGATGGTTGATAGAAATGTTACGGTGGCTCAAGGATCATCGCGTATTCCTCCTAATTGGGGGTAATGAGTGGCATTGGGGGCTGCGTTCATGAGAAAGGAATAGAATAATGACCCTGCGAAAATGTAAATGACCCTGCGAAAATGTGAGACCCTACATAAAAATTCTAAAGTTGTCCACAGAATTTAAAGTCGCCTAAGATACTTAAATGTAAATTGCTATACACAATTACTTATTACATTATTTCTAGCTAATGTAGGTTGAAAGCAATCACCTCTTTTCCTCCTAGGATTCC
>WURV02182841.1:0-13095 GCA_011762755.2 Epimenia babai | reverse complement strand
ATATTTTTACTGCCCGAAATTTTTTAATTTTTATTGACCCGCCTATAAGACGAGGGGTAGACTTTGAGGATTGAAATCTTGTCTTTAAAAATCATCTTATAGGCGAGTATACGTATACGGTATGTTTATGATCGTGTTCGCCGTAATGCACGCGGGACAATTTGAAGCAGTTGGCGTTATTTGTCCTGTCCACAGTTGGCTGCGAGAACTAAAAATAAGAAAGAGAGAATAGGTGGGTTTATAAGGAGTTTGACGAAGACCGCCGATGAAACCCTTATCCTTGCCAATCAGGAGGTGAGAATTCCTTATGTGGTCTCGTGACAATAAAATTCCAAAGATTTATTGATGTAATATCATCCGATTTCTTCAAGGAAACTTTGTCAACTCGATGGTAATTAAGATAGCCAATGTGACTCTATAAATAGGTGGAGAGAAATGCACAGGAAAAAACCTATACCCCTGATGGGACTCGAACCCACGACCCCCAGATAACCGGTCCGGTGCTCTGCTAACTGCCTGAGTCCCATCAGGGGTATAGGTTTTTTCCTGCGCATTTCTCTCCAGCTTTGTCAACTTGTTTTTCCATGCTACAGTCTCGCATGTGTTTCGAGTGTTCTTACATTACAAATAAAAATACCCGTCTCGTAAACCTGTATGGTATAAGATGTGGCTTAATACAATATGTAGAAAATTGCTTGAATCACAAAAAATCTAACGGCCTGCCTCACAGTCTAAAAAATTCCAAGCAATTTTTTAAGCAGTGCATGTTATCGCACATGCTTGATTTCCCATTAATGCTTGATTTCCCATTACAGCTTTACTAATAGGCAGTCAAGTGGCCTACTATCAATAATTCTTCGGGGCAGTAATATTGAATGCATATTTATGCGTGTGCGGCGAAATGTTGTAGTTGTTGATATTTGAGACTGCCCTCACCACAGGTGTCTCATTTTTCATAGTGGAACGCTTTTATTTGACCGGGGCGTAACATGAATGGCCTTTTGTGCCCAAGATCACCCTGTTTGCTTTTAGTTCAACGAATGATTGCCGTGTGTTTATTTAGTGGTTTCCCACGTAGATTATTCAGGAAAGCAACACTCGATGCAGGACTCAGATAATGAAATGGGTCCTTATTTATATTAGACATAACAGGTTTGTAATAAACTGACTTTGATAAAAAATTCACCTCACTCACTTTTTTTGCGCAATTTTAAATGTTTTGCTTTTTTCGTGGAAAAAACCAAAAGAACAGGTCAAACCCTGAGTAGCAGTGCAATTTCTCGAAAGACATTCGTTTATTATGCTAAAGAGGAGGAATAATTTTTAATTGGAATAATGAAAAAATAATGTTTTAAGTGATTTCATTTTTCGTTAACAAATATTAAAATACGTTTTTCTCCACGTATAAATCAACATATTGGGATTAATGATTGTCTTGCAAAACTGTATGTGAACCGTTGGTCTTTTGGTGAATGAATAATGACGCGAACCTGATCGATTAGAAAAACACACGAGCTACATACTTAAAAATCAATACGCTTTTTTTTACGCAAGATTGAAAAAGGAAATATGGTGGAAAATATTATTTTTACATACTCAGTTGATGTCTGGTTTACACGCATGCTCGCTCGCAGGAGGTGGACAGCTTCTTTGAGAACGAGAAGATATTCCTCGTGGAATACCACAACCGTATCAAAGATTCCACCATGAAATGTGACAAGATGACTAAATCCCATAAAAGTATGTAAAAGTAAAAAAGGATAAGGCGAGGTTTTGGTAGTATTTTAATTAAATGTTAGTCGCATGTAGAACATTGCCCTGTTACAACCCTAAGATATTTTTATAATAAACCATTCCACGACAAATATTTTTTTTTCGATATTCAAGCATGAAAATCTTGCTCATTTCCTATTGTGGAAACCCTTGTTTAGAGCTCATTTGAACTCGTAACGCCCCATCGGGAACAGTCGCACCGGGTCAAAACTGCCCTGTGATCCTAGCAAGTCCTTTTTTCTCCGATTGCTGGTGTAAACCCGTCTTTAAAAACGGATCCACATTTATCCATTAATGGGTTATACGCAAGCGTCCAAGGTATTGTATGTGCGCTGAATATTGCTACCATAAGAACACTCATCGTAAACTGCCTCTGAGAGACTTGGCTGATATTTGCGATCTATAAATGTTGCACTATCTTTTCACCTTTAATTACGGACATGGTGTTGCGGAACTGTCTTGTTGGGATTTTGCAGACTGCGCTGACTGTTACATTCAGATATCGACGTCCTGGGGGCAACTGGCCACCATAGAATACACGACTCTAAACAAGTTAGTGGTTGGCGAATGAACCGAGAGATTCCCGATTTTTCTTGATGCACGGAATGGAATGTTGCACTTATTATATGTGCGATAGATATATCTAGGGCCGCAAATGTCCAATTGAGGGGTCCCAATCCCCGTGTTTGTATCCGTAAGTCAGACACTACGAAATCTCGGGTGTGGGGCAGTGCACCGTGACATGCATCAATTTGCATTACCACCTACAGTTAGTTGGCATTTCGCCAACGGTCGGAGGCTGAATTAGACGAATATCAGCCCGGTAGCGTTCGAATGGTTCCCCCATTTACAAACGGGTTCAACTCGGAGTAGTTTAAGTCAGCTAACAGTCACCGCACCACGATAACTTCACCAAACCATCACTGCATGTAATATACATGAATCTGCTAGCCCAGCTTCCCGATGACGGTCTGTGATATATGTCTTTATGAGGCCGCCGATACACCAAACAATTTAACAAACAATAGATATATTGTAGATGGATCTAGTCCAAAAATTGGGCTGGTGATTAACTTTTTGCTCATATATATATATATATATATATATATTGAAAATTTATATAGTATTATAGTATTTTTCTTGTAGATTTCCTAATTTAGTATGGTACTAACAGCCAATGAATATTTTTTGCAGATTATTCAAGTTATTCTCGGATACTCTAGAAAAGGCTAGGGTGAGTTGCACGACACGTTTTATACGTGGGATGAGTTGTATTGCCGGTGCTTGTATTACGTAGATATGATTAGCTCGGGTTATTTTCATGTTATATGTGACACATTGTGACACTGCAGGTAATAATTTGACACGCCACCTCGCGCTACCAACACCCTGGCTCCACAGCTGTGTGATAAAAATATGAAATAAATATGCGCATACTGCCAAACACCAGAGTATACAGTGTCAAATACATTATAAGTTCGTCTCACTTACTTCATCTCCCTGAGCACGTGCCTTTACTACGGGTGATGGGTCAAACCTACACTCTTAACATTTTTTGCGATGATGCACGTGATTTTGCTGCTAGGTCCAATGGAGAAAATTGTCGAGGCGAAAATTGGTCGCACTATGCGTCGCGTTACGTTTGACTGTCTATAGAATCGGCGTGGTTTACTGTCATGCATTGTGGAGAGAAATGCATAGAAAAAAAACCTCGCCTCTTGTGGGACCTGAACCCGCGACCCACAGATAACTGGTCTGGTGCTCCACCAAATGAGCTACAGGGGCAGACTCTTTCCTCATACTGATGTTGAAAGTCCGTGTATCATGCCAGCGATAGACACGGACATCCGTAACAAGCATGATGATGGGCCATAATTTGATTGGCTGATTTTTGCTGTGTATGAAAGATTAACCTTTCGCTAATGCATTGCGTATACTATTAGAAAGATAGGGTGGCAGGGAGAGTTAATTTATTATGTGTATGGTGAAATGAAATTGTGTCCACTTTTGGAAAGATGGGAGGGGGGGGGGTGCGAGTTAATTTATTATGTGTATGGTGAGATGAATTGAAATTTATTTGATATAAGTGTATCTATTAACTTCGCTGTTACACACTTTACATGAGTATAATACCACAAAAGCGTCTGCTTCTAATGTGATTGTTAACCGACTTAGGGATCCATATTGCGTACAATTATGTACGTGTGCGATATACATCTATGTTTCGTAAAGAGAAAAACTGAGTGGGAGAAATAATGGAAATCGTGTAGGATGGCAGTGGCTGTCGCAGCTAATTACCAGTGTTATAAGGTTGTGTAATGAGTGGAATGGTGGCAGAAATTGGAGGGGCGTGCCGCGTCCGACACGGACCTCAAGCAGGCCGACACGCTGCGGTACTACATGCGCGATTCGGTCGCCGCGAAGGACCTGCTGTACCGGCGATCGCGCTTCCTGGCGAACTACGAGAATGCCAACAAGACTCTCGACAAGGCTCGCATGAAGAACAAGGATGTCGCCGCGGTGAGTGGCTCTCGATATTAGATCACGCCGCGGTGAGTGATTGATAGCTGCGGTCTCTGATTATAGCTGCAAATTTTGGATCTCCACTGACCAACATTTAGAAATAGCCAATTTATATTGTTGCCAGCCCTATTCAGACCATTTCGGCTCCCTTTTAGCGATTTCGATCCTCAGATAATTCACCGAGACCAAACCGTGATTTGCTACAGATTTATAACGATCAAAGAGGTGCTATGTCACTTTTCAGGCGGAAAAGTCGCAGCAAGAGTGTTGTGAAAAGTTCGAGTCCATATCTAAAACTGCTAAAGAAGGTAATGATACTAAATTACGTCAGCCAATACAGGGATAACCAAAATGCAGGAAGGCTGCTGTAAATTATTAAAATTTTACCATAACTACGCTGTTACTATAATGGGTAGCTAATGTGGTTTTCTGGAAAGCTGGAAAGAAATGCACAGAAAAAAACCCTATACCTCTGATGGGACACGAACCCACGACCCCCAGATAACCTGGTAACCTGGTGCTTCACCAACTGAGCTATAGGGGCAAGCCTTTTCTTGCGCATTCAGATATTTAACAGCGTTTTCTAAGAACCACCGATATTTATTGTCCGTATATCATAGCCAGCGATATACACAGATATCTGTACAAGCATGAGGATGGACTATAAATTGATTGGCTGATTTTTGCGGTGTTTTCTATATTAAAGTGATGCTAATGGGGTGGACAATGTGGTTCTCAAAATAGCTCGAAAGACATGCACAGAAAAAACCCTATACCTCTGATGCTGTTACTAGTATAACTCGAGACGAAAAGCGTAAAAGTGTTCTCATCTTAAGCTATTGTTTCATGTAAAGTGTGTTTGACAGCTCTGCTAATAAGTACACTTTAAACAAATATATTTCATTTCATCTTTCCTTTGTATAATGTAAGTTAGAAAATCATATTTATTCTCTAAAAATTCCTGACTTCGCGCTGATCCTCATGGCAACTCTGATTATTTCTTGGTATGTTTTGAACTATCTCTTAGAGAAATATCACGTTCTTTGATAACTATTGGCATCGAGTTGGTAACTAACAGATACACGCAGGTATATACATTATTGCCTCCACTCTAGAAAGGTAATTAATGCTTTATATTTCGATTAATGTAAAAAATTAAGTGCATCACCTTTTATGTAGACTAATTGATATACCTGATCACAAAAGTATGAATCCTTTACAGTACATGACCAAAAATTTGGCACAGACGGCTACCCACTCTTTTACCACTTTAGACAAATAAACTATTTATATAAACTAATATATATATATATATTTATAGTAGTTTATATATAAGTGATAATCATCAGTGATTACAGTAAATCATTGTCATAACTTATTTTATTGAATTTATTGGAATACATAATTTTTTAAAAACACGCTATTGTCGCGTGTGTATTACAACATATATTGATGAATGGCATTCAGCTTATATAGATGCCCTGAGGTTCGGCTAAATTGCAGCAGAGTTCCACTGGATATGTGTTATTTCAGAGTTGACGGAATTCAAGAGTCGTCGAATCAAATATTTCAAGAAAAACCTCTGTGATCACGTCGAGCTGCAGTTGAAGCATGCAAAGGTCGTCTACCTTGGGTTTGAAATGTGAATTCGTTCAAAGTAAAATAAAAAAAGTGTAAGGGAGCAATAAAACGGGTTGTTAGAGAAGGTAGAAATTGGATTTTTAGGGTAAAATGCTGTCAACAGTAGAAACAAGTATTTATTGCATACTTTGGAGGGGGTTGTCGAGGTTAGACCGTTGAACTTGAGACCAGAACACTCAGGATCGATCACAGCTGTGGGTGGCCAGTATATTTATTAGCTGTGATATTTTTCGGGCAAAAAGCACGTTACATCCCGTTTGCCCATGCGGGTGTGTGTAGTCCGCGCAGTGTGGTTATGTGAGGAGCTCTTCGTCAGTTCGTTGTAAATTATCACAAATTATCACGAAGTGTACGACATGTGTAAGCCGTCTGTTGGCATGTGGAACGAGCGGCGTGAGTGGACGAAGGTCTGTTGTCTGCCCGGACTGAGAGGTTTGTCATTATGGCTTTCTCCCCACCCTTATAATGCAGGCTAATCCATTTGTCGTGCTAATCATAGACTAGATTTATAAAGGAGTGATAATATCCTACATAAATACTCTTGTACAATTTCAGGTTATAGCAAGCTAGGCTCATACAAATGTGCAAATTCAAATAATAATTCTACAATACTAGGTATGTTACATCCCCATTCTACGAATGACCTCCATGGTCTTGCATTGCACTGCGAATTGTGTATATGAAATTTCTGTACACATGCACGGTGCTGTGGTAACCGGGGACGATACCTGTATTGTGCTGTTGTAACCGGAGGGGGGGGGGGGGCGATATCTGTATTGTGCTGTGGTAACCATGGGCGATATCTGTATTGTGCTGTGGTAACCGGGGGCGATATCTGTTTTGTGCTGTGGTAACCGGGGGCGATATCCATATTGTGCTGTGGTAACCGGGGGCGATATCTGTATTGTCCACAGGCCCAAGTCCAGTTATACAAGAATTGTATCGCCGCTCTGAAGGATGGCGTATGAGAGAGCTACAATACTTTTGATCAGGACGTGGTGCGAGCAACTTATCGTGAATTGGCATCCATACATACAGCACACGCCCAGAGTTCACTAATGCAGTAACAGTCTACACAGCGGTCGATAATTACGTGTTTTATCTAGGGATTTTAATGGCAGCATCGCTGCAGTGTACATTATTACCTCTACACTATGACATCATAAGAAGTCTGGGGGCGTAAAAAAAAGGATATATGCGTACAGTCTGGGTTCACTAAATAGTCCCGCGCCCAATTCTGTGGCTTGTCGCAGAATTTAACGACAACGACCATCGGCTTTTACCCTTTAACGTGTGCGTAATTTTATAAGAGAAAAATCGAGGATATACCTTTTCGAGTCACCGATATATAAAGATATTTTACGTCGAGTATACATGGTTTAGTGCACTGTCATATTTACGTTATGGCGAACACGTGCGCAATAACTCGTAACTAGGGATACTGAATACACGCGCAATAAGTATTAAGCCATTACTATCCTTAGATAGATACGGCTGTGGACCAGTCACGGTAGCGCGGACTTCCATCGGACCGTTATACAGAGATTATTCACGCATTGATACGCGTTCAACAGTAAACATCGTAGTAGCATACTCGTCGAGGATACCGTTATTATTTATTAGCGTCTCGAAACCATTTGCGGTGTCGTTAATATACACTCAAGACCCGTTATAACGCTCATCGCGAGGTCCAAAGTTTCAATACAGAAAAATTACAAATTGGTATTTTCATAATAATAGATTGATGTTATGTTACAGCAACAACTTGGACTTTCAATCAAAACAAAAACCTCGCGGTATCATTTTACCGTCATTCCACACTCATTGTCACCTATCTACCACACTTTTCTACATCAAAACGGTCGTGAACGATTAATTTCTGAGATATTTGCGTTATTATTTCGAACTCTCCCTTATATGTTACCCATTCGTTACCATCAAGCGAGTTCTTCAGCGAACATTGCGATGTTGAGAGTTAAACACCAGTTTTTACGGTAAGACGTACTCGTGTGACGATGTATCTCCCATCTACAGCCATTCAAAGAAAAAATATCGTACGACGCTATAAAACACAATCATTTTACGATAGACTGTAGCGTAATTATTATTGGCTAATCGGTAATGTCGTCCATCATGAAAAATAAGATAACTCTTGACACTTCACTGATATTTATGTTACAGTAGCCTTGAGTTGCGAGCGGTGCTGGTGGGTTTGTTCCCTTTGCTACATAGAAAAACATTCTCTACACAAATTTTTGGCATCCAAGAACTAAGTGCGTTATAAACAGCATAGCGCTACAGCGGAGAGCGTTATAACGGGTCTGGAGAGTGTACCTTTTAATACAATACTCCTGTTAATGTAGCTTTTTCGTTTCCTTATCCATGGTAATGTTATAAAATAATCGTTAAAAATAATAAATATGTTTAGACCGCTTCTTGGTACAATAGTAATACAAAGTTTGATAGAAGACAGATTACAGTTATTTATTCGAGTAATGAAGCTTAGTTAACGGAGTTAACTAGCTAGATATTTAATGTGATTAAAAAGATGTACCTGTTTATGTAATGTTACTGGGACCCACACTAACAGGTACTAACAGGGCTGTACCAGATTACTAACGAGTAAATAACGAATTACTAACGTCCAGTTATTACTGTAAACAACGATGACTGGCTCCACGTGCAATTTTAATGTGTAGCGCAGACCTACATATCTTTTTACCGTATGTCTTACTCACAGTTTTGCGGATGTATAGAAGTGTCTGGTTTACCCGCGATATCGTCGCACATTCCATACCGTCTTGTATGTCATGCATTTTCTCTATTCATGCATTTTCTATCCCCACTCATTGTCATCCTTTGGTTTATTTATTGGGGCAGTTTCATCAAAATGTAATCTTTCAAAAGTCGACGAAAATATAGAATAAAAGCTGTTTTATTTCATGTTACTGGGTGAATGGTTAACAGTGCTCCGGTATTTCAGAATAATAAGCATAGTATGAAACGGGTTTTCACGTTACTTTATTAATATCAAGTTCAGTCAGATAATGTAATTTATTTACTCGACCCATTTCAATGCACAATCTTGTCGGTTGACGAAGAAAGGTTTTATGCATTTCTCACGATTGACACTTGTGATTTAGAGTACAGAGAGACATGATTTATGTCAACTAATAATGTGCTTTATTAATTTTACGGTTTTGTTTATCGTAGATTTATCCACTTTGGTTAAATTTCTGTTTGAGAACTAACGTTATCTAATTTTTGTGGGATGTAGCGCGCCTTTGCTTCGGTAGTACGTCAAGGTTAGAGCCAGCCATGCATTTTATTTTGTATTGCTTAATATATCAAGAGTAAAAATGTAAAACGATCAGAGTCCCTTTGTTTTAGTTTTAATTTATAACGTTTTTAAAGTTTGATGTCTACTAACTCCATAATACTGATGTGATCAAATGTTTACTCAAAGGGAGACCATGATCATTCTATCAATTGATTTATCACTAATGAGTAGATTAAGTCCCATGGCACACTAAAGAGAAAAATTACAATTTCTCAAAATTGTGACTGTGATCGTTTTACGTTTTTACTCTTCATATCGTAATTGGTGTGTCATATATAAATTGAAGTATTAACTGGGTTATTAGACTAACTTGTAGCTGAATTTACTTGTTTCAATGACTTGGTCCCCCCCTCCCCCGAAATGCTGAGGTTTTTGTCCTAGCTAGGGGAGAAGTATCAGAACGTGAAGGAACAATTTATACCTAGGGAGTGCTTTTTTTATTTTAATACAATACCAGTGTAATTTTAGGATATTTATCTATGATACAATACCAGTATGATTTTAGGATATTTATCTATGTTTATCAAGAATATTCAGCTCACCTTCAGTAATAACTTACCTTTCAGTAAGACAATCGTATTAAGATAATCTTCCCCCGTCCAAAGCTTTCCCTATTCAAGCTAATCTGCGACTATATCAGAATATTCCCGTTCGTGCCATAATTTATTAACCCAGAAATATCCTCACTGAATAATGCGTCGTGGATAACAATGCAATCGGGGTAACAGGGGTTAACCGCAATATACGGTATTGGTTGAAATGGTGAAAGTATGCATTGCGTTATGGACATAGTTATGTTTCAAGTCAACCGTTTACTCTGTCCATAACGTAATGCATATTTTCACCATTTAAAACATAACTAAGTATGGGCAGGGCGAGTGATAAAAAAATGAACTCCAGAAGTTTGTGACACAATACAATTTTATTGCACCATAGAAATTATTATTTCCTATATGTTCAGTATAAATCGCTATTCAGTACAATTTTTTCCGTAAACAGAAATGAATTAAACTTTATATATTGTATATTTTGTATACTGATTTATACGACAGAGTTATTTCCTTCACGTGGCTGTTTATTCAGAGAGCTGTCCCATAATACTTATGACTCATTGCCTCGCTGTATTACATACACGTGTAGGTTGAACATAATATTATATTTTGATTATATTGGTTTATGTAATAAAGTATCTAATTCATAAAATGCGTTCTATTTGTTGTAACAGTGTGCATGTACGTAATGACATTGAAAAATTCCCCCTCATGTTAATAATTTTAGTCGTTACAGACAGCATATATAAATGTTACCCCTTTTGTGACGTGAGAGAATATACCAGATGTGGGAAGTCTGTATGTTTCTATTCTTTGTATCCTAGATATGGTTAACACAGCCACCCAAATCTCGATGTCAGGTAATTACAAGAATTGTTATGGAGTCTTGTTGAGTGGAACCAAGATGAGGTCGGTTTCTGGGTGATGTGGCTGATCCTTCTGTGGATTGGAGTCATCTAGGGGTGTAACTGGAATGTGAAACGGGTGCATTGGTGATTATCTAACTTGAATCAGAAGAATAAATGGCTACGATATAGTATATACATAGGAATTGTATATATGTATGTTAATGAAAGGAAGGAAATTAAGGAAATATCTGTTGAGTATTCTCTGATGACAACAATCAAATAGGGTTGAAATATAACTCATTAATCAGAGCAATACGTAGAAAGATACTTTCCTGGACTTATGATCATCATAACCGGTATGATGTACTAATAGGGCTATAGATGGCGACTCCCCTGTAATACCTTGGTAGTATAGCGCATTTGCTTACAGCCTAGTATATAACATGTTACGGATGCTCTAAACCATTCTACATGAGGAAACAGTACTTACTGATCTAATAATAGCTACAAAGCATTTGGAGGGCACAAGATCCGGCCAAGATATCTATACACCATAAAAATGACTACTGTGAATGCTCCTTCAACTGTGAGTGCATCAGAATGGGTTTTTTGCGTTGTCGTTCCCCATGATAAAAGGCAAACAGGTCAAGTACAACATTTATATACCGCATGTATCAGCCACTAGAGGCTCTTAGATGTAGTTTACAATGGAATGTTTTTGGCAGCTGTTCAGCGCATATACAATATCTTTGACACTCACATATCACTCCGCCAAGGATAATATCGAGCATCTGCCCATTTTGGACATGGGTTTATCCTAGGAATCAGGGAAAGATGGCTAGCTGGGGATCATCGCAGAAAAGTCGACTGGTGGGAGGTTTCGAACCCGCAACCTTTGGGTTACGAGTCCGGTGCTCCTACCACTAGACTAACTGCTTCCCCATTATATGTGCGTTGAGAGACGAGGCAGTTAAATGAGGATACTCTCTACAAACCTCTGGCTTCATATGGTGATAAGAACGTACCCACAATCAAAATCCAATGTTATTCATTCGTCCATTTCCAATAGTACCCAAAAACTTCATGCAAATTTGTGAATAGATTTTTTTGCGGAAAATTGGTCACGAACGCAAAATAGACACATATAAACACCGCTGAACATAACTTTGGTAACTATATAAGCGTAATACGTATTACCTTTAGAATGCAATCAACTGTTAGGTGCCTTTGACTTATGTAACCGAAGAACAGGTCATAGTGTCAATCATTATATCCTCAATTTGCACTTATATACTATTTTATTACATTTAACAAATTAAGCCAATAATTAAGCCAGCAATATTGTGAATATTAGTCTCTCTGCCAGAGGATGGAAAAATTCAATATATAATATATATATATATATATATGCGTGGAAATGTATAGCAATAAAATTTTCAGTGTAGATATCAGTGCTCTAAGTGCAGCAAATGCAGAATAGTCTACTTTTCAGTAAATGGTATCCACATGGTTATTTATACATGATTAATTGTATATAAAACCACAAAACCATACTACAATATCTGAATCGTTAGGATTTCTTGTTTAGTTAAAGCAGGCACGAGGAAACTTCCAAAGTAACAATTGAAGTCGATAAACAAGGCAGTATGAGGTTTTCTAAAACCGCGCTTATTTCATGCGAATGTTTTCGTTATTAGTATAGTATGGTTGAATGTACGGTAAATGTGTGGCGAATGGTACTGTAAAATATATAATCAATTAGGTGGAATTTTTAAAAGAATCCTGTTGCGTTGGGGAGTTTCCTGATGCCTGTCTACAGTAATCAAGCAACTAGACTCGGCAAAATTTTTATGCTTTCTCATACCAGACGCTATAGTTGTCAAATTGGATCGGCTATAAAAATACTAGGACAAAATTTGTCACTGTCTGCAGCCACTAATGCCCAGCCTACAGAATGAAGGGTCAAATCTGGGTGGGTCAATAAAAGCCAAGCCAGTGTAAATGGATGGTTATTACTCAGCTTGTATTTAACATATTTTGATATAATCGGTACAACTTTACCAATCAAAACACCAATCTAAACACATTAACAAAAAATTTATCAAAAAATTTCCAAAACTCAATGGGATAAGCAAAATTCAAATAATGTGTATAACGAAGGTGGGTGATTTTAAACAGGGGGCTGTAATCTCGGTCCCCATTCTGCAATCACCCTGTTGATGAAGCGTTGAGAAAGTGTGCCCCGTTCACGGACAATGGCGTCTCGTAACCCTTCTGTGTTACGAGAACACCAAAAATCAGGTTCTATGTAATCTGGAGTATTCTCAACCAGATATAGTTAGGGTAAAGTACAACATTTATATACCGCAAGTATCAGCCAAGAAAGGCTCTCAGATGCGGTTTACAATGAAATGTTTTT
>WURV02182830.1:0-13096 GCA_011762755.2 Epimenia babai | reverse complement strand
TGTGGTTCGAAGGGCTATGAGAGCTATGGAAGGGCGGTGCCGCCGTTGTGTTGAGCATGAGGGGGGACATGTTGAGGAAGAAGGAGCATAACCATACCCGTCGCGGCGCTCGATCCGGCGCGCGCGCCGCGCCGTCCGTCGCGCTCGTGTTCGGGTCGTCGCTAGTTGTGAGTTGTGCAGTGCCCATGCAGCAGAAAACTTGGTCGGCGCGTCCATTTGAGTGACCTCAGTAAATGCGCCATATGTCGGTCGCGAACTGATGGATTTTCATGGTTGACCACTCTTTGGAAAGAGGAGAGATGTACCTTTCCAAAGATATACATGTATATATTATATTAATATTTGATATGATGGGCGTCCTCCCAGGGCATTTAAAATGGGGGACTTTTTTTTGACTCGCACTGTATATGTGCATGCATATGTATATGAATGTGTATATGTATATGTATGGATGTGTTAGTATGCATGTGTATGTGTATGTATATGTATGTGTATATGTATTTATCCATATACTGTATATGTATGTATGTGTATGGTTTTATATGTGTGTGTGTGTGTGTGTGTGTGTGTGTGTGTAAGTGTTTGTGTGTGTATGTGTGCATACATGCATGTGTGTGGATAAGTGTATATGCATGTATATATGTATGTATGTATATATGTATTTGTGTATGTTGTATGTGTATATATGTGTGGGTATGTATGTATATATGTGTTATATATATATATATATATATATATATACATGTATATATATATATACATATATGTATGTGTGTGTATATAGATATGGATGTGTGTATAGTAGGTGCATTTATGGTTTATATTCAAAAGACATCAACAATCTTATATCGTTTGTACTGGTATTAATGGAGAGGGTTCTGCAATGCCGCTCCGATTCACGAATTGTCTTATATCCCCTTGTTTTTGTCCTATCACTATTTTAATCCATGATTTATTTGTTTAATTATCTTTAATTTTATCTTTTCTGTTTTTTCTGAAATACTTCCTGAGTATTAGCATTAATCAATTTTATGTGTTGCTTGGCTCCTGTATGTGTATAAAATGCTATTGGTGATATAACTAATACAAGTGATCATTATTATCTCTACAAGAGAGTGGGAAGAATGCTTTACTTTTGAATGATGCCTGCTGGATGCACACCACATTACAATACATATAATATACATATAACATGCAAATAATATAGCTATATTACATACTGAACACTCTACTCTCACTTTCCTAATACAGGCTATGGATCGAGACATTATATTATATAGTGATACACAGTTAGAACATAGCTCGCTTCTTTATGGTAATTCGAGATCAACTGTCACTATCAAATGCATTTACTCATAGAAAAAATAACTAAAAACCATAAAAACAAAAACTGAAAAAGGAAAAAACAAAAGGTCACAGACGCCTCCAGACATACGGATGTTAAACAAAAGGCCAAACAGGCTTCAAACGCCCATCCGGATATAAAAAAGCCAAAGAGGCTAGGCCTATAAACACTCAGATACTAAAACCAGAGGCCAAACAGGCCTCGAACACTCAATCAGGTATTAAAACAACATGCCCCACAGGCTGCAAAGCACTCTTTCAGATAGCAAAACATTGAAGCTAAAATAGCGGACGTTATTGAGCAGTAGGCCTATTATATAAAAAAGATATCGATTAAAGTTTAGGTATTATCTTGTGAAACAAGTCATGATGCCCTCTTCGTGATCTATGGACAGGGGTGTGTTAAAATCAGATCAAGATGTTAAATTGTTAAAGATAACAACAGTTTAACCGTATCGTATTATGTGTATAACAGTGTAGACCTTTAACAGACGTCGCCTGCATAGGCACAAAGAATAGCTCGACCTTACGGTATGTTGGCTTACGTGTTGATGGTCACCTTCATCGCCTTGACCATCCCTGGCGTCTCGCGCAGTCAATTAGAGTGGCCGATAAAAAAACGCCAATAGATTAAATTCGTACCCGAGGGTAAAGGCGCTATTGAATAAGGTGAGTTTGTGAAAAATCATTAAATTTTCACAGGTGCATTTAAGATATTGACTTAGTTTTGCCAAATGTGAATCTATACGTGTCGTGTTATGAGAAAAATCCACGACAGCGTGAACGCTCTCTTTACACACCAATCTTAACGGACGCCCCCCCCCCATAATAAAATCTTTAGATAGGGCCTTCATACTAACTGGCAAATAAAATTAAGCCTATTTATTGTACCTTTAGTAAATGTCTATAATGAAATTTAAAGTCTATGTATTTTATGGTGTCCAGGCAAAACAGGCGTTGTCGAATATAACTGGCAAAACGTATGAAAAATTCAAGTTGGTGTTTTTTAGAACTAACCATGTCAACGGGATACATTTTCTCCTCCAGGTGGGTTTAAACTATTACACATTGCACTTTGTACATAATACTAAGAATCTCGGTCAAAAAATTAGTAGCGTACATTTTTAGCAGTATACTTGCCGCCTTTGTTGATCTCCGTACGGTAATGGAGTATTATCTACATCTGTTGTCTGGTGTGGAACGCGCGCTCACAGGACAGCCGTCGGTCACATCGTTTGTAAAGTCAAAGAAAGGATCGTTAACTATTTAGGGTAGCAGGAATATATTGCATTTTATCGTTCACCTTCTTGATACTGCACTTCTATTATTGTACCATTGAAATAAATAATATTGTAAAAGGGGATGAGAATTAAACGCGAAAGGTCTCTCGCTCGCAATGAGAAGGACTGCATGGGATGCGAGAATTAACTCGTAGCCAGTGCAAGGATTATAGAAGGGGAGTAGCATTCTCAGATCTCGCATTTTCATGAAATTATCTCAATCCTTATATTTATTTTATTGTTTATTCAACGCAGTTTATATGCAAAAGTATTAATTATATACAATAAACATACCTGTTATATGAAAATAGACAGTGCATAATGTTATTAGACTAGATAACACAATTATATACGTACAATATAAAATTTGGACACTCGTACTTTTATTATAATCCAGTCGAATATCTAGAGTAGACCAAGAAAAGTGTTGGATGGTGCCAGAAGTGGATCCTTATGCACATTTGTAAATTGTGAAAAATCTTTAATTTCAGATTACAATTTTGAATGAGTTGTTATATGACTGATTTATTATCGCCGCCCCCACCGCCACCGCAAAGTTTCATACTGATAAACTAAGTTCCAGTTTCCACTTAACTCTTCGAAATATAGTAGGCTAACAGCATCCGTAAAGAGAGTGCTTTTAAAATAATATCAATAATAAAACCCTGTATAGTGCTCTATCGTAAAGGTGGTTCCTATCGGGCACACATGACAAATGTTAACTAAAATTGTACAAATCAGACAGGTCATCAAAATTACCTTTAAAATCACCCAAATGAAAAATACATAAAATTATGTGAGAAGTATAGACATAATGTGTATATATCAAAAATAATAAAATATTATAAAAACATTATTTCAACAAATAGGAGCTATAAAAATATCATCAGCATGATGATTCTTATAGAATAAAAATCGAGGTGCACAATATGCACCCTTGAGTCACATCGCAGGTGATGATTTTCAGGTCTGAGTTATTATTATTAATATTATACGAATTGATGACGGTTGGAGAGATAATCACTGATCGAAGAACGCATTCCCCTCATCCCATAATTTTATTTTTTATTTAAAATATGATCAATTGTGTAAATGCTTTGTTGAGGTTGATAAAAACCTCTACACATATTTCCATGGTAATTTCTTCGATTAATAGATATATAATGGGTTTCCTGAATCAATACTGACAATTAAAATGAGCTTCCTGGTGTGCTATTCATGCTGGACTGCAAATCTGTCATCAATCTATTTAATGTAAACATCACTTTATTGTGTCTTGTATATTATGTCAAACAAACACATTGAAACTGAATTCGAATTTGTTGGGTAATTCAGCTCATAATTTTTTATATCTAAGAGGTAGGATTGCGTTAATAATAACGATTGTAATATAATATATATATTAATTATCGCTAATGCAAGTATAACGAACAATGCTCAGATAAGTGTTAATAATAATGATGTTATTAATTATATACCTGTCGTATTTAATCTTGTAGGTGGACGCTGGTACGCACGGATACGTTCATTTGTATATCTGCAAAAACTACCGAGGTGCACCGGCTCTAGTAGGATACCGCATCAACAAGAAAAAAGCCGATTATCTTCTTGAAGATATATTGGAATATATCGATTTCAATTACACTTTGCCAAAAATCTGCCTATTTGAAACAAAACGCAAGTTTAAAGTTTAGTTCAGTTGATAATGGGGCAAGTGATTACTTTTACCTGTTAGCTTACTAGTGAATAATCACTTTGATAGTCACCCATGTATAATCTGTATTAGAATCGTCCATTATTATATCAGACGATAGGTGTCGACGCGATGGTAGACGTTCTGTTGCATGGACGAGGTGGTCGACGTTATGTCACGCTTCTGCGGTGGTAGACGTCCTGCTCCCCCCTTTCTCACACAACTCTCAGGGTGCTTTCAATAAAAGGGTGGGGAAATTTAAAAAGTCACTATCCATTCATCTGATGCATCTCCCGACGTGTACTTTTGCCGCCGCGGAATTTAAATGTTTAATATCAACCACTGTCGATAAGATCCGTAATTTTATCTTGAATCGCAAATCGGTTTTGAGAGATCTCATTCCAGAATGACTTACGTGTTTCCGTCGAAGCTGGAGCTGCGCTTATACGCGAGCTCGTTAATATGTCACTGTCGTCGGGTATTTTTGCAATTTTGTGGAAACCATCTGTCGGGCGTCCGTCATCGTCGCTTAATTCAGTAATTTACAATCTTATCGACCTCGACATGCGAAGAGATTGCGAGCGAAAAGGGCGGGAGTGCAAAATAATTCTTGGTCTGAAGAGGGGAAGCAATCTATTCGATTTAACATTCTGGTTAAAGCAATCCCAAATAAGGTCGCACTGTATCTGTCGTTTTTTTGTTGATTTGTATGACTGCAATCATCGCATTTATCCACCGTAATACACCGTATTCATACATGTATATATAGTATTATATAGAATGAACCCGATACGTTACGATCTGTCGGCGATTGTTGATTTTCGTCACCCGAGCCCGATGACGGACGACTGTCATGGTCGATGCCTATTGGTTGTATGGGGAACCGCTATTCATATAGTGATAATTGATAAAGCTATATTAATAAAAGTAATAATAGCTTAATTATCAATATTATATAGACCTACTATATGATATACTTATACTATTAATAGCATTCCTATATTGGTGTATACATTGATGCATCAAAATACACAATAAGATGCAAAATAGGCCTAAAATGATTTTCGTATAACTGTCTTCGAGAGCTCAAGTGGTTTCATTTGTGAATTTCGTATGGTCACATAAGATCGAGAATGAAATGAAAGAAGCACCAGATTGGTAATAAATTGGATTGAAATTTTTAAGGTTTGTAGATTTGATTATTTTTCTTTGTGCTCTGATAGGTTTATTATCGATGGTCACAAATAAAGTTATGCCATGTGATTCCGTTATCCACGGGGTTAAATAAGATACCACTGTTTAATACATTGAGAGATTGGTTACACATAAATACGTCTATGCAAGATTCTGACTGTAGGCCAACGTGCGTTGTATTATCGATATTCTGGTTTATCTCAAAGTTATTGCACAGAGCGGCTAGTCTGGTATCATCAGGAGCATCAAGCCGCCAATCTATATTGAAATCGCCGGCGATGACGACATCAAATAGACTGACGGATGGGTGAAGGAGGATGTCTTCAAGAGATTTTAGAAATTCATTTGAATTTGATTATGGGGATCTGTATATCGTTCCTAGTATTGCATTTTTATTTGAAGTTTTAATTTTTGTCCAAACAGAATCAACATTTTCATTAAACATGGATTCAAAATGTGCGAGGTGGGTGCAATGTACTCCAAACTAATAGTAGATTGCACTACCACCACTGCGTTCCTTGCTTGGATGAGTAAGGTCATGGCGGATTGTCTCAGCAAAAAGTGTAAATTCAATAAGTTCATTGGTGACGGGCGGCCGTACATGGCGGGCAGTGGTGGGAGATGTTGGTAGAGGCGCGTGAGCGATAGCAGGTGGGCCCGGTTCATTTTTTTATTTCTAATCTACATAAATTTGTCACTATTTATCTCCATTCGATATTTTTTCACTGTATTATATAACAGTGCTCTCCAGATTATGCATGTAGATAAAGGCAAATAACTTAGGGCTGCCAATAGATTCATGATTCCATTACAGGGTTAGGCTAGAAACCATCGTTTAAATATCTTCGTTGCTAACAGATACGCGAGTGCATGTAGAATTACGTCAACATAGTATTGAAACTTTGGCGATGTCTGCAACATTACACATCTAACAGGACGGAAAAAGTGAACGGGACAACAACTGGAAATAACTTAATGGCTATTCTAGGATTTAGTAACCATTCTGTTCATTTTTGTGTTTCTTCATTCGTTGGCATTAAAAGATTTGTACACAAGCTGTTTTTACTTTCCTTGTCATAGCATGATAACACGTAAAGACATAGAATACTTAGAAAACCCGACTACAATACAGAAAATAAAAATTCAGACATATGCTAGTTCGAGCGAAGAGGAGTGGCTTGCGTGTTATGGGTTGCGTCATATTGTAACATATTATTTCAAAATTTAGTCGACAAATAGGGTTGCAAGACTAAAATGATTCTGCTATTCAATTGAGATTATGAATTATTCCCAAGTGAAATGTGTCTTCTATACAGAACTATTCATTTCTGCCTGGAACTTTTTTCTGAAACGTAGATTTGTTTGAAATATACCATGCGATAAATCAATCTTAGTGTATCCAATTGTACAGTCATATACTAGCCTAACGAGAAACAACAAAATCTGAAGGGAATCAGTTCCCTTAAGGGAAGCATACATTAGTTTTTGGGGTGATTTATGAGGCATAGGCGGATATATTTTGAATTGTAAATTGAGACAAAAAGTCTATCCTACCTAATGAACGGATTGTCAAATCCTACCTAATGAACGCTTTGTCAACATTCGATATTTTATTTCGGGTAAAAACTATGTGACACCATTTCAGCCAATCAGAAATACAGAAAAGCGGACTACATATATAGTCTTAATAATTTTATCTAGCGGGTGCATCCTGTTAGGATGAGCCACTGACCTTACATCGTGAATTGTGGCCGAAGAATCTCAAATGTAGAGTACAAAAAACAGGTTCAAATGATATTCATTACTTATATTGGCTATTAACCAGGTAATGTACATGTTGGTACCGTATCATCCCGCTATTTATTAATCACTGTAGCTGTACACAAGATGGAAGCGAACGACTAAAACTTGACTTGATATATTACAAACAGCATATACAGTATGTGATGGTAATTAGGATAGCCAATGTGGTTCTATAAATAGCTGGAGAGAAATGCACAGGAAAAAACCCATACCCCTGATGGGACTCGAACCCACGACACCCAGATGACCGGTCTGGCGCTCTACCAAGTTGTGCATTTCTCTCCATATACAGTGTGGTGACTCATGCGGTGATAGAAATATAATTTGCGATATCGGCTACATCTACACCAGGTCGTAATACCGTACAGAAAATCGTCCGAGATGGAAGAATCGCTAATCTCTAATGCATTTGTCAACTATAAAATTGGTTTGCTATGTTAGGATACACCTCACACAATCCTCGGAAATCGCAATTTTTTAGGTCACCGTGAACGCAAAGAAAAGGAAGAGATTAGCAGTATGTATTATTATAAAATGCATAACTAATAAACCCATACTTACAAGGGTTACTTGAAAAATTCATAGGCCGACCATGAACCCAAGTTATCACAATGAAACTTTGCACATAACCACAATACTCCTTCGGATGAAGAGTGGTATACTTTTGATAGACGTTGTCACCTTTACTTAACTTTCCTGTTGTAATACTTAGCAGGTACTGCATCCTTCAGGGCACAAAATTTGGCATTGCGGTCTTATCAAACATCTGAATATGAAAGCTTTACCTCCGAAAGAGAGGCAGGGGGGTCTTGAAGATGAGCCGAGGTCTGGAAGGCCACTAACCTCAACGAGCTAAGGAAGCATCAAGCACGTGCAGAGGATAGTGATGGGCGATAGATAGACGACTTGCTCTCATTCAAACAGTTACTAAGGTGGGCATATCCGAGGAGTTCATAACATTCTGCATTTAAAACTGGAGAGGGTTGTCACACGATGGGTTCCAAGACTTGTCACCCCTGAACTGAAGCACACCAGACTGGTCATGTCACGGGCTAACTTGAAACGCTTTGAGGCAGATCCAGCTAATTTTATGGCACGTTTTGTAGCTAAGAATGACTACTGGATCCACCATTTTGAGCCAAAGACCAAACGCTATTCAATTCAGCTGTAAGATACCTCCTCTTCGCTCCCTCCTAGGAAGGCCAAAACGGTCTCGGCAGCAGGCAAGGTGATGGCATCAGTATTTTGCGCCACCAAGGGTATTTTCTACATTCACTTTCTGTAAAAATGCCATACTATTAATGGGAAGAACTATGCTGACCGGTTGAGTAAAGTGTGGGAAGATATTAAGACAAAGCTTTTTCAAAAAAATCGGTCGTTGCAATGGCCACCCTGCAAAAGTGTGGCTTAGAAATCATTGACCACCCTAATATTAGCCTGTTAGGTTTCTTCACACTATTATCCGTTCCCAAGTCTCAAAAAAAAAACAGATCGCTGATAAAAAATGTTGAGCTGTCTTCCAAGAGCAAGACAAAGGCTTCTCTACAGTTCGGGTGTCAAAGCCTTCCAGCATCGATGGAGTGTGTGAACCTCAACTGGGACTATGTTTGTTAAATTGACTAGAAACAATTGTATTCTTAAAAGACATCTTGGTGGGCCTATGAACATGTCAAGTGACTCTCGTATACAATAACTGTCTGTACCTATATTAGATAGAATATTAAATAATCTACATGAGGTTATTTAGGAATGGGAGATAATCATTGCACAAGAGTAATGGGACCTGAATTTTACCACATTGTTGAATGTTACACTATTAAAATAGTCCTTGTACAATCTGTGAGCCAAACTAATGCTATTTAACATATGCACCTATATTAGATAGAACATAAAATAATCTAGATGGTCATTTAGGAATGGGAGATAATCATTGCACAAAAGAGTAATAGGACCTGAATTTTATCACACTGTTGAATGTTACACTATTAAAACGGTCCTTGTACAGTCTGTAAGCCAAACTAATGCTATTTAACAAAAGCACTAATTAAATAATATCACACATTCTCGTACATTAAGATAATGTAACAATCCGATTAAAAAAGACATTTCACATGAACAGTTTGTGTAAAGAAAAGATAATCCAATGTGTAGTAGAAATATAATGTATTGTCTATGGTGGTTTTTTATGCTTTACTGTGTACTTATATACACGTAGAATTAACAACACCATGTACACAAATAATCCATTTGGCATTTGCATTTCACAGACTACAACAAAGCTGAATGAAAAACAGTTTATAAAACAGGCCTAACACATAAACTGGTTAATAGTAAAAAATATATTACTGATGAGTCTTAATATATATATATATTCAATAATGATCCAAAAAACAAGAACAGCGAAACCTTTTATAATGAAGATCGTGTCAGGACCATATCTGTCACGTCCGGCTATTTATTTTGAACCTACTTGTGCCATGATGACATGAGTATAACTAGGGAGGGTGGTTGTATGTACAATGGACCCTTCAAATGAACGCTTCACGCGCGCTACAGTCGTTTTGTATTTTAAAACAAACTTACTTATTTGCTCCTTTACGAGCAATGTTATTTTTTCGTTGGCTGTTTTACTTTGCGAGATGTTACCCTCGGTGCAATGAAGTATTTTCTCCTCATGGTTACTGATTTTAAAAATTGTCTTTTGAGTTAAGTAATAATAGCCATAATGGAAAGAATAATACAAAGACAAAATCTGTACAGAAAATATAAAGACAGAAGGAATTCGGGCTCGATTGCGCTGTAGTCAGGAATCGGATTTGTAATTGGCAGGCCATGCGTTTAGTCCGCACTTGAGTTATGAAAACTTGATGAACTTCTCACTGCATTTGTACAAGGAACCCCGTCTTAAATGCAATATGTACATGTAAATGAAAATGCCAATGTGAACGCACGTCAATTTGTCTCTTCAGAAATATGACCTATAGAGTAAGGGGGACAAATAAGCTTGATAATGAATGTTGTACAAGGCCTTGATTCTTTCCCCTGTAAGACTGTCAGTTAGTCAGTCAGTCCGTCAGTCAGTCAGTCCATCCGTCAGTCAGTCAGTCAGTTAGGGACGACAGCAATATTTCAAAGATAATATCTAATCATTATGACATAACATGAGTTAAGCTAACCCAGTCTGCTTTCTGTTTAACTTGCAACCAATATGTAAAATATGACAGATGAATCAAACAATAAACGAGTGATCTTTCAGGGGGTAACTCGCCACAGAATGAGTGTTTTATCTCTTTTATTGAGATGTCGAAATTACATGTCCCGCACTATAACAACTAATTCTTCATTATGGTCGTTATGATTAATTTAATTGACATTGAAGCCATTTTAATGGCATCTACACATACTGTATCTGTATGCTCTGAGAAATTTTTATTAAAAGAATTTTCAATGAAAAAAGCCTAATCTTTTTATCTGAAATGACAGCAAGAATTCACTTAAAACATGGATCCACATGTCCTGGGTCTTCCCCAAAATTATAGACGTGATATATATACGTGCACACACAGCCACAACTAGGCAATAAAAAATGAGTAGGGATTTTCTTGATAATACAATGAGTAAAAGTTCTCTCTTTACGAGTAAAAGAAACACTCCTACGGAAGTAGTTTCTGATACAGAATGCAAGAATAAATAACCACATAAAAAGACATCACCATAAATAAAAAAATCAGCTATCAAGTCACATTCTAATATTTAGGAAATAATTAATACATTCCAAAATAAGGAACTGTGTGTGGAAAGTGACCATACCAAAACAAAATTCTAACTAGATAAATTATTGTCAGACTGCCGAGAAGTGGGAGCAATATGCCAATGACCACCTGAACTGTGGGATGGCCATGGGAGACATGGAGCATGTGGATTTTTGGGTGATTTCAAATATGACCAAGTATTCGAGGACATATACACACCATTAATAACTACTAACTACTGGATAGTTGACTCAGATGCCATTTTACTTTAGTACGGAATTTTATAGTGTTCGGGGTTTTTATTATATTTTTTTATATTTTAAAACAAGTAGTTATCGGCGGTATCAAAATGTTAAACACACTGTTGCATCAGATGCAAATGTGCCAGTCACTGATTATTGTTAGAAATAAGATAACTCATGGGAGCTCCTAGTAAAAGCCATTTAGTCCGTGGTAAATCAGTAACACACACTGTTGCATCAGATGCAAATGTGCCAGTCACTGATTATTGTTAGAAATAAGATAACTCATGGGAGCTCTTAGTAAAAGCCATTTAGTCCGTGGTAAATCAGTAACACACACTGTTGCATCAGATGCAAATGTCGTAAAGCCACTGACTATAAGATATATACCAATACTCGCTAAATATGTCGAACGGGTTCACACGCGCAGATAGTGACAACAACGTCCAGAATGCAGATTATGCGGTATTTTCATAGATAAACAACTGATCGAGATGATAGCGCTGTTAGAGAATCATGTACAAACGGAAATTCACGGCTACAGTGCAAGTCCGCGTGCGATGCTATGTTACAATGTCTGGTAGTTAACGCCGATTTTTCGTCGTTACGTCATTCCGTTAACGTGTCAGTTGTGACATTATGTAGTGCGTATTTTACCCGGCACGTAGTTTTTGTCTACGAGGGGGTCTTGTAAAAACATGTGTAGACACTTTTCATTCTGCGCTAGGGGGTGGCCGGCGACCCTGTAACAGCGGTTGAAGAATCGAATACATATTGATGGTTCTGTAATGATAGCTTATACTCTAACAGTAAACAAAAGCTGAGTGAAACACTTTTCTCCAAATGCTAATGACAAAATATTTTAGAATTCGAGTACTAGGCATGAAAATAATTTCAATATAAAATCATACTGACATTGGAAATTTATCGGGCTTTGTTATTAGAGTATTTAATGCATTTATTCCTAATAACTCCATCAATATTTAATAGGTTAAAGTGATAAAAATATTATATATTCAAAAACAGTTACAAGCACTGAACATTCCAAAGCGGGTGTGATGTGATTAAATATAGTGAAGCCTGACCATATACACATATAGAGGTGTGGGTAGCTGTGTTGGCCATATCGTATAACACTTATAAACAAGTAGCACCGTTTTGGTAGAGATAATTATTGAGCTTTTACATAGTAAGTACTGTATACTTAATCAGGTGTTTTCCAGAAGGCCATGTCAGCCGCATACAATGAAACAACCCAAAGTCACTAAAGTAGACCGTAAAGACTTCACCTTATGTGGAGTAAACACCAGCCTGATACAGACACTGATGAAATCAGGAGAGAGACACTGATGCACGCACGGTGGCCAAAGGCGTGACGTTCGTCGGTGAAATCAACGCAGAGATGAATAGCTAGGTGGACATTACGACGAGTGAGCACGCCATGGCCACGGGTCACTCGTGGCTAATGTTTAGCTAGTGGAGCAGTACAATAAGATTCCAGGGGCGGTAAATAACTCTGGGTAAAAGGTATACGCGATCATTTCTAAGTACCGTATATACTCGCCTATAAGACGGTTTTTAAAGAGAAAATTTCAATCCTTAAAGTCTACCCCCATCTTACAGGCGGGTCAATAAAAATTAAAAAATTTTGGGCAGTAAAAATATACTGATACGTACCTTCAGACGTCTTCCTGTTGCATTCTCTTTTCAGGTAAATATAGTGTATATACAATGTTCATATATATATCGATAGGCCTTATATTACTACAATAAAAAATATAATCAACA
>WURV02182819.1:0-13097 GCA_011762755.2 Epimenia babai | reverse complement strand
TTTCAAAGTGAGATTGCCTGTTTCTGTTTTTCACTAATTCTTCATATTGATGGCGACTTTGCCTGCATAGGATTTCCTATATTCGATATTTGTTCTACTTTTCGCTGTATTATTCAACATTGTTATCGATTTCGTGCTAACTGTAAATGTACATAATTGTATCTAACATTGATCTGTATTACCTGTATACTGTTAGGTGTTACTTTTATATAATTTAGGTAATTACATTATAGTCATTAACAGCATTATGCTATTGTTTCATGTAAAGTGTGTTGACACCTCTGCTAATAAGTACACTTCAAAAAAATAAATTTCATTTCATACTCGTAGTTATCAGCGACACTTTACAATGGTAATGCAACATGGTATACACAAAAATAAACAGAAACTATAATGGTATCTAACAAGTAAAAAAGCAGTAAAATCTTTACGTTCATCCTGTTCTTTATTAAATGTTGGGATTTCTTTTCACCTGCTATTTTTTAACCATAATCCATGTGTACCAATAGGATGAACACGATTATATCGGAACAAATAGGAAGGGAAAATATTTTTGTTTGAGCAAAAAAAAAACGATTGATATTTTGAAATCGTTATAAAGTATTTTATATGATTATTTTAACCAGAATTGAGGACAGTTTAGTTCTACAAATAACCAATTGGGCTTTGAGCAAGATCATTCGAAAGAACGTTTGTGCTTATTAGTTATAGGAAAGAAGGTTCGAATACATGATCTTTTCGAACACACTTCGAAAGCTTTCGATCCTGTAAATCATTTCACATTGTTCAGAGTTCCCTTTTTTAAAAATGGAATAATAATATCTCGGCATTTGTCAATGTTTCTAACGTTGTAAGCATCGGAGGCATGAACACTATTAGGTAGTCTTTGTCGAGTAGTCGGCAGTATTGTGTGATCTCTTGAATGTATGTGAGGATCATGCCAAAGTGTACGAGATAAAAAGTCAACGCCAAAAAGTCAGTATCTATGGTTATATGTACGCATGACAAACGCTGGACGTCACGCATAGATACTGTAATACTAATTTTGCTAATTGAAGCACTATTCTGTTCAAGAAAACGTTAAAATTTAGCGTGAGTCGAGCGAGCGATTATGATGTAACTTCGTGTGGGTGTATTGAACAAGTTGGAGGTGTCTGACAACATTGCCTGTGGAATGTTGTTTGACTTATCACGCACTATTATTAGTATTAGTCAGGCATGTCTAGATCGAAATATCCCACACCCATATACATATAGATACATAGACAATCTTTTCATGCGATAAATCTATTGCATTGTGTGAAATTATTCAGATTCCACCAGGAATGCGCAAACATTATGACATTGCCAAAATGGATCAGCCACAAATATAGCAGAGGCATGTAGAGGAGAGTCAATCATCTAGTCAACTTCCATCCTCGAGACAGTTGACTTAGCTATAAAAAAACATTTGAAAAGTTATATACTGTACTATGTGCATATGTCTGGGTCATTCGTGCGCCTCCAACTTCCACTCGCATTACACTTACGTATAACTGAAAAAAGTAGGTCCGACACTTCACACCTAAATGCCCTTCATCGTCGGCTTCCGAGTACAATGCCTTATATTTCATGAAATTTACCAATCCCCTGGAAATTAATCATCAAAGTTTGATCAATTTCCATGCATGAAATTCTAGACTTAAGTCTTCATTACAGGAGAGAAATTCACAGAAAAAAAAACTTATGCCTGTGATGGGACTGTTTTTGCTGGCATTTCTCTCCAGCTATTCTATAGAACCACATTGGCTACCCTCATTAACATCACGTACGTTTATTACAGGAAGCAGTATCACAGTTATTGTTTAGGAAGAAGTTAAACGATACGAGGGAAAAAATATCCTATAGTATAGGATACTATATAGGACCTATATGAATCCCACGTTTTAGGAATTCCCCAAATTATAGGTAAATATCTTATACCTACGTATCCCAGTTTTATTAATATCCTGTAACATGTACGAGTATAATATTTCATCCTTACATTCATCTATAAATATATCTAATGGATCTCGGTTATTACACACACCAACGCACGCAATGTTACCCAATACATCATTATTAATACGTCCCGGACAAAATAACAGCACCACGTAATAATTAGGACTGATTAAATTACTTTACTAAGAGGAAGTACTCCCTAGAAGCTAAAGATGAGTAAACCTTGCAGTGTGAGTGAGTCAATGAGTCAGTGAGTAAATCAATAAATAAATGTAAAGCGTGTTATTTTTCGTCCTATACAGGATTTTCCTAAAAAATTGACATGGTATAATTGATAAAAGACATTTTTCTCCCTGAATAGTTTAGTTGAAATTTTGTAGTCTTGTTATGATAATGTTTTAATGAACAAATCCAATCTCACAATGTTTGAATATATGCCATAAAAGACATGGTTATGGGGCATAATGAAACAAATTTCATGGGACATAAGCGTGCGTGCATGTGTGTCTGTCTGTCTGTGTGTGTATATGTGTGTATATATGTGTGTATATATGTGTGTATATATGTGTGTATATATGTGTGTATATATGTGTGTATATATGTGTGTTATATGTGTGTATATATGTGTGTATATATGTGTGTTATATGTGTGTATATATGTGTGTATATATGTGTGTGTATATGTGTGTATATATGTGTGTTATATGTGTGTATATATGTGTGTATATATGTGTGTATATATGTGTGTGTATATGTGTGTATATGTGTGTATATATGTGTGTATATGTGTGTATATGTGTGTATATATGTGTATATGTGTGTATATATGTGTGTATGTATGTGTGTATATATGTGTGTATATATGTGTGTATATATGTGTGTATATATGTGTGTATATATGTGTGTATATATATGTGTATATATGTGTGTATATATGTGTGTATATATGTGTGTATATATGTGTGTGTGTATGTGTGTGTATGTGTGTATATATGTGTGTATACATGTGTGTATATATATGTGTGTATATATGTGTGTATATATGTGTGTGTATATGTGTGTATATATGTGTGTATACATGTGTGTATATATATGTGTGTATATATGTGTGTATATATGTGTGTATGTATGTGTGTATGAGTGTATGGGTGTATGAGTGTATGTGTGTATGAGTGTATGTGTGTATGAGTGTATGCGTGTATGGGAAAATATGCCATGAGAGACATAGTTGTGGGGCATAATGAAACAAATTTTATGGGACATAAGCGTGCGTGTGTGTCTGTCACTGTGTGTGTATATATGTGTGTAGGTGTGTATGGGTGTATATGTGTGTGTAGGTGTGTATGGGTGTATATGTGTGTAGGTGTGTATGGGTGTATATGTGTGTGTAGGTGTGTATGCGTGTATATATGTGTGTAGGTGTGTATGGGTGTATATATGTGTGTAGGTGTGTATGGGTGTATATATGTGTGTAGGTGTGTTTGGGTGTATATATGTGTGTAGGTGTGTATAGGTGTATATATGTGTGTAGGTGTGTATGGGTGTATATATATGTGTAGGTGTGTATGGGTGTATATATGTGTGTAGGTGTGTATAGGTGTGTGTGTGTGCGTGCGTGCGTAACTTTATCTCCTAAGTTATGTGAAAAACGAAGAGTGTATGTGAGAATAAGGAAAAACTTAGATTAATATTGAGATGTGGGTTGCCATGTTAGCCATACCGTATAAAACAAAAAGTAGACGTAACACCTTATAGACTAACTTAGGTTAATGATTCACACAGGCTTTCGAATACAAGTATACTTCGCCACGTGGAATGGTGAGGTAGTGAACGCGCACAGAATAAATAGTGGAAAGTGACTGAAAACAACTGGAAAGAAATGCACAGAAAAAACCTATACCTCTGATGGGACCTATGAAAGTCCCATCAGAGATATGGGTTTTTTCTGTGCATTTCTTTCCATCTATTTATAGAACCACATTGGCTAACCCCAGTTATGAAAACAACTGGGTGGTAAAGAAAATAACTACACCCGAGGACATAGGGCCACGCACACTGAAGCCAGATCAAAGGCCATGGAATGTGTGAAAAAGCAACAAAAGGTTCAAGCGTAAAGTACGATCACAGAGGAGAGAGGATCAAGGAAGGGTAGAGAAAGGAACAATGGGCAGGGTACTGTAAAGTGGTGAGGTTATGAGTGTAAAGAAAGGATAGGTGACAAGCACCTAGCGAGAAAATATAGTAGCTGTAGGGAGGAAAGAATGGTACTGAGCTTCGGATGATGCGATAGCGGATATAGGTTTTAGTCGCGGTTGTGTCATAGAAGGCCTTCATCTCTGTTGAGTCCTTCGGCAACGCAGTTGAATCTTTTGATGACCTTTAATTCTTGGATTTCTCTGGTGATACGTTTTTCTTAGTGCACTTTTATGATAATAACAACGCGAAAATTATTTTCAGTGTAGTCGGGTAGTTGAAAGTGTTCGTCAACGGGCTTGAGAGAGTGCGGAGATCGAATGTCCGATTTGTGGCTATCGATGCGTCGACGCACAGTCTGTCCTGTTTCCCCTATATAGACTTCTATGGGGCATTTTCTGCAGGTGATGGCATAGATGACGTTGGATCTGTAACAGGTAAATGACACTATATTAGTGTGAACTAATATTAGTTAGGTCCGGTGATGATGTCTCCGGTGTCAATTTGTTTGCAGAGTTTGCAGCTCGATCTGTTCCATGGTCTGGTTTCATTCTGTGAGCGATCTGATGGTAGTTTACTGCTGACTAGTTCGCGTTTCATGTTAAGTGGTTGTCGGTAGGCAAAACTGGGTTTATCAGGAATAGCTTTCCTCAAAGTAGGGTCGTATTGATACCTATGGTGGTGATATGGATGGATATTTGGGTGCCATACGTGAACCCATGGTGGTGCCATTGAAATGAAGATAAATCTCCTGGTTGAATGAGAATGCGTTATGTGTGAACACGAATCGGGCAAGGTCAACTATAACGTCGGCTGAACGGTGGTCTGAGAGATAGTGAGAGATGGCTTTGTAGTCCGCCATCGGGAGGTATATTGGTGTAGAGTGATTCGACATCCATACTCGCAAGTATAGTGCCGAGCGGGGGAGAGGCGATGCCATTCAGTTTGGTAATAAAATGAGTCGTCTCGTGGATGTAGCTAGGGTTCTGGTGACATCTGGTCGCAAAATGTGATCTATATGTCCGGATATGATTTCACGTGTATCGGGGAAAACCAGACACAATTGTATCATCGGGGAAAACGACACATGAATTCCAACCCTTTGTTTTAGCAAGGTGTAACAAAATACTTAGGCAGCGGGGGAAAGCCATATAATCCGTTATAATGAACCACGCTACTGGCTATATTGACTATGGGGCATAGTAAATCACATCACCATCACGTACTATAACGGTTATAGGGCATAATGAGCCATGTAGCAGACTATACTGGATATTGAGCACAATAAACCATGTCACTGACTGTATCTTTTATGGGGCATAATAAACAATGTCACTGACAATAATGTTAATGGGGGAACATAAACCATATAACAGACTATATGGGTTATGGGGTATAGTAAACCATGGCACTGAGTTAGGGCATAATAAACCATGTCACTGACTATATTGGTTATGGGCATAATAAACCATACTACAGACTATATTGGTTATGGAGCATAATACAGCATGGTTTTGACTATATTGGTTATGATCATAATAAACCATGCTACTGACTATATTGGTTATGATCATAATAAACCATGCTACTGACTATATTGGTCATGAGCATACTACACCATGTCACGGACTATATTGGTCGTGGGCATACTGACCATGCTGCTGACTCTATTGGTTATGGGCATAATAAACTATGCTACTGACTATATTGGTTATGGGGCATAATACTCCATGGTGTTGACTATAGAGGTTATGAGCATAATAAACCATGCTGCTGACTATATTGGTTAGTGGCATAATAAACTATGCTATATAGGTTGTGGGGCATAATACGCTATGGTTCTATATTCTTTATATGACGGTTTTGAGCAAAATAGTAGTTGTCTCCAGTATGTCAAGAGGAAGGGGAATTTTAGTGTTTATTTTTAATCAACATTCCATTTAAGCAAAGCATTTAAAATTTGATCAAGATATCAATGCACTCACTGTTTGACACGGCGTTGTATGCATTTTAAAAGGTCTGCTTTATGTCAACTGATAATATAGAGCGTTATTTACAATAGTACGTGGAATGTAAATCTGGAATATTTGTTTGGAAACATATGTTGACAAATTATATTTAAATTTAGTTGAGGTGTTTACCTGGCGTTGAATATTTATGAAACCTGTGAACGCGTATAATTGGTTAAATTACATCCACACTTTTATATTTCGTTTAGGCCTTTTGCTACGCAATACGTGCAACTGTATTAGTCAGATGTGAAGACATACTTAGTCACTATAGATTATTACAATGCCACTTAGCGCATTGTTACGTGTTTATAAGAGTTATGGAGGAATCTTACAACTTATCCACTTGTGGTTACAACGACACTTAACATCGACAACTGTTGCTCTAGTAGCATGCCTATCGTAAAGAAGTGCGAAGATATAACACGATTATATTATACTGTGGTGTAGTGTTATCGCAGTCACGCAATGCGTCAAAGGTATTATGGTACAAGCAATCGTTGACAAGTGTGAACTGGGCTTAAAAGTTCCATTATTCGCGAGAGTTATGGACGGCGTATTTGATAGGTAAAGAATTTGATAGGTAGCTACAGAGGCGCAATCAAATTTATCGAGATCGCTTTATAGTGGATAGTAGACGGCGACAGTAGAGCCGAGATAGTCGACGTGCTGTGTCGTTCTGCGCGCACCAGTCTATATAATGTTAGTTAGTACAACGGCGCCCTATGCTTCTTGTGTTCGAGGATAATTCACTACGTGTGTATAGAAGAATTTTATAGTTTCATAAAAAGATTGGATTGTGAAGTATTTTTTTCTAATATCGATGTCGATACGTGTTCAAATACTGGATTATTTGTGGCTTATTTCGCAAACAGTGTGCACTGTACAAAATGACTTAGTGCATTGCGATTGCATGTAAATCGTGACGCCAACACGGCATGTTCTACCTACACGTCCGGACGACAGGTTTGTATACATAATACACATTCCGTATTTCTATTACGTGAATAGATATAGGTAATCAGTGATCTGGACTCTAAGTGCTGGCAGGGCGACGACGTCTCAGAAGATATCGCGCAAATTAGGTATTTTTGTTCACTGCTTGGTGGCATTAGCAGTTTGCATAATGCAGAAACCTCTGTGTGGTAAACTAATATTGTATAAATGAATTTATTAGTATACAACCCGATTATTATTTTACGATACATATACATAATATATAATAGATGCACTTATTCACTTATATACCACAAATATTCGACACACATACAGAGAATTGCAAAAGACTAGGATAATGCAGTAAAGAAGCGGAAAACCCACGTATATATGAGCACACTTGACGACTGGGTGTGATAGAGTGCTGCTCACTACTGTACGGTTTCTTGAAAGAGGAGGTAACTCCTTTATAAAACGGAGACAGAATTAACCACTCGCACAATGTCCATTTTATATGACTACATAGAGCGGCATTGTACAGGCTACCGATGTGGCACTTTGGCTACTTTTTGCAGACCAATACAAATTGCACAAGAATTGCCAGAGAGAAATCTCAACAAACAACGCAGCAAAAATCGTGTGAATACGATATAAAATAATCAAGATCACATGCGATTATAGTTTACTAACCAATTATTATGCTTTGAAAAGTTTGATTGTACATTATATATTCATGAAAACTGTGTGCTGTTTGGTGTTTTATGTTGTTTTTGTTCGACAGGGTAATGCTTACCCTAATGTTTTGAGATATATCGAACGTGTTATACCATGTCAGCAATGGAAATTTTAAACCGACAGCATTGCGGGCATTATTTTTATTGTTACTCGAAACAAAAATTAGAATACACATATTTAACCACTATAGATATAATCCACTAATTAACAAATCACTGTATGACTATGCTATGAGATAGCATATATAGATGATATATATAAAGATGATAGATATAAAGATGATATATATAAAGATGATATATATATAGATGATCAAATGTATCTAAAAAACCACCAAACATTTTCGCATGTATTTCTACATCAGTTTTCTGTTAGATAATTTTTTTGTCGGACCTACCCGTTTCGTGCGAGCGATGTTCCGTGCCGCACATATACACACTGTGACCATCCACAGTGACATCTTGAATGTTTACACTTGACAGCTTGCTAAAACCAGTATAATGAGATAATTAATAATTTTTATTTTTTATATACACACATACCTATAATGCCCCCGATAAGATAGTTTTCGTAGTCGACTGATATCGAGCACATAGAGAGGCACGCGTAATCCGCAGGCACGCGGCACGTACAAACAACGATCACACAAACCGCTTATGTTGTGACCCAATTACTATGGCGCACGGATTGATGTGTAACGCCGTGTTTGGCGTTTATGGACATTCATATTCAAGTCCATACGTGAACATAAAATAAATTGAAATTTTAACGGCTGTTGTGACAAGAGAAATCAATAGTCTAGTATGGGAAAGTACAGGTGATCATTGTAGGACATGGGAGATTAGACGATCACTTAGGTATGATTAACGCACGCAGCACTATTTTACCGGTAGAGCAGTGTCGATATTGGCGATATGGGTTCTTTCCGTGTTAATACTGTAATACTGTCATTTATCACTGATATACCCTGTATTATAGTTCATCGAAGTCGACATCGAAACGTAAAATAACTAGGTATAAGATAATCTTTTCGAATGTGCCAGATACGAGAGAGATATCCGCATGGAATACATACATTTATGGTTTTATAAATTAAAATGCCTCAGGTGATAAACATCCGTATTTAAAACTCTATATCGTTCTTTAATACCAATTTATCATACCGAGTAGGGCGAATAATAAGGCGCGTGGTTTGTATGCGCGACGCTTTCTACTTTCTATATCCTTAACCAACACGGTAGTTGAGTCAAGAGTCAAAACACAATCATTTTCAAGAAATTAACAACGAATCAGGCGGTATCATTAAGTCTTATCTATTATTTTGTAATATCGAGTAAAGCTAATAGTTTAAACTAAAACATGGATGACAGCAGTGCTCTGATGCATAAAACATGGAGTATGAGTGTTTGTATGGGAGTAAACGAAGCGTTTGAAGCCACGTTTGCCCTATTATAATTGTTGTTTCAGACGACATAACGATATCATTGTTGAGAATACTTAAAATTCGTGGGTGCTCAAGTGTCGTGAATTTTTTCCCACCACTAACACCAACAAAATGTCGAAAACAACGACGAAAACGCGCGGTTCGTCTCTTCGTTATAAATTTAAAGCAATTATGTCAACTTGAAGCCAGATGCGATGTTAATCCGCACGAGACTGCGTGGTATGTTACACTCCCCTTTGTCCACTTGTACTCGTTTTATAAGCTGTGATTACTCTATAGTACACACATTACCACATGAAAAGCGCCGAGGTCGCTGAGTTACCACCCGCGTGGCCCTTTACAGCACTCCTTATTATCTTGTTGGTGCTTCTATAAACCGCGTAAGATCTACACAAATTGAATATCATATGTCACGTCACGTACCATTGCAATGACAGCAGGACCGAACAAGACATTGCAAACGACGGGCAGCTGCGCACTTTTACATCATAGTGCAAAGTTGCTTTCGTAGCCTGTACCAGCTAGTACAGCCGTACCAGATAAACGATAAAATACCAAGTCGAAAGTGTATGGGTATCACTGCAAGCACATGAAAAGTTCATAAGTTAATATATGTAACTGTGTCTATATTTATCTGCAATTATATATTAACTAGAAATAACCGTATCTTAGAAGCACACATTACGTCCAAACATAGTAGACAACAATCGTCATATTCAAATTATTAATGATATTTGGCGAAGATAATAACGTCGGGCAGTTAGTTAAAGGCGCGCAGACTGCGGCGGAGAGTTTGTGGAAGGTACCGAGAGCAGACGATGGGACCCCGTCGGATAGTCTGTGGACAGTACGATGGGACAGACGATGGGACTACGTCGGATAGTCTGTGGACACTACCGCGAACAGACGATGGGACTATGTCGGATAGTCTGTGGACAGTACCGAGAACAGACGATGGGACTACGTCGGATAGTCTTTGGACAGTACCGAGAACAGACAATGGAACTACGTCGGATAGTCTTTGGACAGTACCGAGAACAGATAATGGAACTACGTCGGATAGTCTGTGGACAGTACCGAGAACAGACAATGGGACTACATCGGATAGTCTGTGGACAGTACCGAGAACAGACGATGGGACTACGTCGGATAGTCTGTGGACAGTACCGAGAACAGACGATGGGATTGCGTGTGCTAGTTTTTGGCCGGCACCGAGAGTAGGCGATGAGATTACGCCTGATAGTTCGTGGACTGTTCCGACAACAGACGATGGGACTACCTCGAATACTTAATTGCTTGTGAAGATGGCACAGCTCTTTGCGAAACAATAGCTTTCTGTAACGTGTTTTGACTTAATTCATGCGTCCTGGTCCTGCTATCCACAAATTCCAAGACCCGAAGCTGTAATGGATGTTACACGTCTATTTTGGGGTTGCCATGTCGCACCACTGCTATCCACGCACGCGCACACACGTCTCTATTGAACACCATTCGCGGCACAAATTAAAATGTTATATAAATATTCCGGTATTGAAAACCACTTATAATAAATGTCTCAAACCTAAAATCATGGAAAGATCTGACCTCGTCAAAGTCGTCATATACCCGACTAAGCTGGGATTTGCTTACGCAAATTGTTATTGAGATATGACTTACACGTTATTGCGGAAGTCTCGATATATTGAACAACACTGTCCTGACGGGTATGTTAATATTTAGCTCTTATTTTCTCGTTGAAATTTTAGTTGGTAAAACACCTGATCGGTCATTCAGCGGTCGTTTGCTCGGGCGCCATAAACGGCCAGATTTTGTATATCTTTGGGTCTTTCAGTGCACTCCCAGCATATATTAGACTATCTACAACTGTCAGCCAATTTAAAAGCAATCTCAATACACAGTACTTTATTTATTAATTTACCGTGAATCAACACTTTCAAAGTGAGATTGCCTGTTTCTGTTTTTCACTTATTCTTCATATTGATGGCGACTTTGCCTGCATAGGATTTCCTATTTTCGATATTTGTTCTACTTTTCACTGTATTATTCAACATTGTTATCGATTTCATGCTCACTGTAAATGTACATAATTGTATCTAACATTGATCTGTATTACCTGTATACTTTATATAATTTAGGTAATTACATTATTGTCTTAGAGCATTAGGCTATTGTTTCATGTAAAGTGTGTTAGACAGCTCTGCTAATAAGTACACTTTAAAGAAATAAATTTCATTCATTTCATTTCTTTCTTTAATTCTTTAGTCTTCGTTGAGGTATAACCGTACCGTTTTCCTATCGGATATATAATAAATACTGTGCGACACTCAGTTCACACATGGTACATCTGCAAAAAAGGTAAATCGATGTCCTAATTGCTGATATATATTTTCACCGGATGACATTTAGAAAGATCGCTAAGAAATACTCAGAACACTGAACTTTCCGTTTGTGGGCCCGAACGCAGGACATCCAAATGACGATCTGTATTACGAAGGCCGACCACCCGATATGTAGGCCTACTGTATTTAGGCATTGGCACCCTAGGAACGCAGGATTAAGAGTATATTTTCATATATGTAACGTTTTACAAAAAGACATTATTTGATACTATTTTAGCAGCGGCATGGATATGGTTTGCATCTATGGAATATATCCTTATACAGCACTCATCTTTACAGACCTTATACTGACCCATACAGTTAGCATATATAAGAAAAGTCAATGGATATAATACAAGTATACATAGTGTTACATACAAAATTCTATTTGACATCGGATTTCAATGCCAAAGAACTGAATGGTTTGTGTCTATCCTAGTGTAAACATTGGGAGCATACAGTGAGGGCGAGAAGCTTTTGTGTCGTCACAGTTAGGCGTGAATAAGTCTGAAAAGTTGATATTGAAATTCAGCTCCGAACACAATTCGTAAAAATTCGGCTAATTCACCATTTCATTACACAGAATAAGTTGTAACGCCACAGCCAGATCGGCATGAATTTCAAAGTTTCATGTCAAAACAAATACAGGTCAAGTGGAGCTAAATGTGCTGGTATATTGTCAGGGCGAGTGAATATAAAACACTTGGTGGTGCGAACGAGCTCTCCCATTGGCGGCTGTAATGAAAATGTGTGACAAGGCTTTTTATGCCATGCCAGGCATGGTAATTTGCAATGACTTAGTCTTAGTCTATTAAATAAACAATTTCAAATCTAATTTTGATATACGTAATCTGTCCAAATGATTAAATACATTTGTCATGTGTATACATAGTTTTAGAACTAGAAATTGACCCAATCAAGTGTCAAGGCAAGATCTACAGGACGCACGCGTTTGATGAATAAATCTACGCAAATTAATAGAAACGCCATCCGCTCATACCTAATCACACTCAGTAACTGTAGTGGGGCCCTGTATATATGTCATTCAGTTACGTACCGTTGTTTTGGGGGCATTGCATACATGCCGTTCAGGTATGTACTATTGTGTTGGGGCCTTGTAGAAACGGAGATCGGTTATCTACTGTTGTATTGAGCTCCTGTGTATATGTCGTTCAGTAATATCCCGTTGGAGTCCTCTATATACGTCTTTGTCCTCCTTACAGAATCTGATCGATGCCCGACCATTGCTAGAGCAGTTTGGCTTGTTAGGGCACTGAGTTACATTAATTTATGTTGTTAACTTATGTTCATTGGTGTTAAGTCTTGTCATTTATGTGTTGTATATATACGATTTTAATAGCGCGACAGGGAAGAGTTTTAAAATTGGAAAATGTAGTTTCAAACTCTCTTAATGTCTTCTTT
>WURV02182808.1:0-13098 GCA_011762755.2 Epimenia babai | reverse complement strand
ACCTCAAGGCTTGGGGAAAACAACTGCTGCAATGCGGGTGCTCCAGAAACACCATAATTTGTTCCGTGGTATCGCTCTTTGTGTGGGAAACTATCAAGACGTTCAACCATTCATTATCCACATGTTAAAGCTTCTTGGACTTGATCAACAAAGCCCTCCCGATGGATGGATGAATTGCCTTATTGACGGGCTCAAGCGTCATTCATGTGACAAACGACAACCGCTGTTAATATTGGACGAAGTAAACTGCGCTCCTGATAGAGACCACCCTGACTCAAAATTCATGTCTTCACTGAAGAACAGAGTGAAAAACACTGGAATACATGTAATTGTGTTGACACCAAGTGAAGAATGCGCAAACCATTTGTCTGGTTTGAACAACTTGTTGGCAATTGGACCAATGGTACACGTCTACAGTTCCCCAGAAAATTTCCCCCATGGGCGGTGGCTAAGCATGCAAGTTAGTGTTCCAATGTTGAAGATTGCTTGTATGAACAAACCCGTTTTGCTGGAGACGGCAACCAACAAGGGCGAAATTCCGGGAGCTTCTTGATAGGGTCGCTCATAGGTCGATGTGCCTGTAAATGCGCCCGTGTTGCTGTCATACGTTGGGCGTTCTTCGACGACCTGCTCGCGCACACCCATATCTGAAACCCAACTAGACTCGGCGCGACCACGCTGTTTGCTGTTCCCACCCACAATCTTCTGGAAATCGGGTGCCCCACGTTGCTTCCGACTAAAACGATCTGCACCGCCCCAATTGTAACGTTGTCTGACACGCGGATTGAGGTGATACTCGATGTTGAAAAGTGACGAGGACTTGCCGTTGAAAGGCGTTCCGGTCATCGCCAGTACCTTCTTTGCGATACCTGCTAATCTGCCGAATGATTCGCCGTTTCCAGTGTCACCGTTTGCACACTCGTGTACCTCATCCCACACCAACAAATAGACGCGATCTGGATATTTGCGCTTGATGTATTCATCCAGACGATAGCGTGGGTTCTTGGTCGCGTATTTGTGTCCGGGTTTGGGACGTGAACCACGATCCCGAGCTTCCTGCCACAACGGTGTGTTACAAATCGTGCAGGCACGCTTGCCCGATTTTAACCAGCTTTCAGATGCTGGCACACTTGTCCCCTTACGTTCCTGCATGACGGTATTACCACAGTGTGGACACTGGGGAACTCGCTTTTTGATGATGCGTTGCTTGGGGTCATATCCTTCTGGAGTTGGTTGATTATGTCGCCACAATGCGACAGGTTGATTGCGCCACACAACCGCAATTTCACGACTGCATCCCAACTTGGTCAAATCACGTTTAATGAGACCGATTTTGGGGATGCCTGCACCGATTTTCGCTGACTTAGACATAAATCGCTTGATATCTTCGTGTCTATCGAGACGAGCAATCACACTATTCGGATGGATGCTGAGTAATTCACGTTTCCACTTGTCAATCAAATGAGGCGGACAAACCACGAGCGTGACTTGATCTGGACGAATATCATCTTGTAGGGTTTTGACAGCACCAGAAGCAATAGCGATAGCTGCAGTGCTTCCTTGGGCCGTTTTGCCGACACCCATTTGACCGATCAGTAAGATGCTATCTCGCTTCTCAAAGCCCTTTGTGATGGCGGCGATGACGTGTTTCTGCGCGGTGTAAAGTGGGTACTTGCCCTTCAAACGGATGCGGTCTAAGAATCGGCGGAGACCATTAAAATCGAAGCCATACATCGGTGAAAACTTGTTATTCAGGTAACTTGCTAGTGCTTTCTTGTTGCTTGTAATGAAGTCTAGTAAAGCCTCGTCTCCATCCATTTCGACCAGTGTGCCATCTTCAGCAAGTAAGGTGAGTGTGGTGGATGGTTTCAGGTGAATGGTCGTTTTCTTGACTTGTCGTTCGGGTTCATTGGGGTCGCTCTCGACATCGACACGGGCAATCTGTTCGACATGTTGCGTTTTGCCCCGAATAGCGACTGTGCCATAGGTCTCAGTTTCGATCACTGCGCCATCTGCCACACCAGCCGCTAAAACGAGTGCCATGTGTCCGGGACGCGGTGCGACTACAGGTTCGATCTGTTCAGGCGTAGGCGGAACTTCCAACAATGCCTGAAAGCCATGCGATTTCCATGCACCTTGTTCCTCAATTAATTGCAATCCGCGTTGTTCATCAATCACATTAGGGGCGAAGACAAAGCGCGATAAGGGTTTTGGTGCAGGTAACTTGTAGATCGGTTCATCCTGAACAGTCAGTAATTTCGGTTGCGCTTTTTGCGCCATGATCTGTTCGTAGAGTGACTCAGGATCAGGTTGCATCCCTTTGATGGCGACGACGACGATTTGATCGTATTCGCCCAAGTGTTTACCCGGTAATGCCCAGACATCGACATGGGTGCTGTATTTCGACAGAAATGCAACAGCATCCTCAGTGAGATGATGAAGATACACCACCCACATGACAATCCCGCCGTCTTGAATCCACTTCCACGCATGACGCAGATAACGAAACTCGACGCGCTTGTTACCGGAGGCGGTCGCATCATGATCGTAGGGCGGGTTGAACCAGCCGATTGAAAAGGCATTATTGCTGGCGATGAGGCGTTCCACATCACAGCGTACTGCTTGTTTCGCACCGAAACGTGTCAGACACTTGTCTGCACGTTCACCATCCAATTCGTTGGCATATGGGATAACGTTCCATGCTTGCGATGCCACTTCGAGAAATTCCCCTTCACCAGCGAAGGGGTCTAACATACGATGGGCAGGTGTTGCGGGTGCAATTAGCGAGATGATTGCCTGATGATGATGTGCTTCAATGGGTAAATAACCCATGATGGCTTTTGATTCATTACGTGCCATGAGTTTTTCCTTTTATAATGACTATTGATGTTTAGATACTGGAAGAAGCTATGGAGTCAATTGTCCTCAATACGCAAACTGGATTTATCATGATGGGATCATATGCTATCCACCCCCATCTGACTTTTACCGAGATCAAATCCCAGAAAGGGGTGAAAAGCAGAGAATCCGAAGCCAACATTACTGGAAGAATTAGTGCATATGCTTATTTACCGCACTTTGGATTTCTAGGTTATCAGATCGAAACAAGGCTAGCCTTCTACTATTACAAATTCAGTGATGACTTCATTAGTGGTGGGGGATTCCATTGGATGACCAACATGATCTCAGATGACACAAAACCGTTGATGGGACCACAGGCTACGGTTATTTGGACGCGCCACATCAAGCAGTGGCTAATGAGGGAATTTGGCTCACCCCACGAAATTTCGCCTCCTATACTCCTTGATGAAGATCAATGGTATACCAAGGAAGAGTTATCTCATTTGGATTACTGGACTTACAGATATCCATGGGGGGAGTTTGAATACACCTATCATTGGCAAACAGGTGCGTCGGTACATTTTGGTTTTGATCAGCATTATCAGGTTGGAGATTGGGATGGGTTACGGGCGACATGTCTTCGGTATGCCGACAGTGTTAAATCATTGGATGTATTGCGAAACTATTCACTTATCAAGGTCGCTATTGACACAATTGCGACGCAGTATGACTATATGACAGTTCGAGTATCAGTGCCCCAAAACCTACGAATGTTGGTGTTTGACTTGCGGCATTGGTCAACGAAGGTAATCATCGATATACGCCCTAACAGACCCGACAGACCTTATCACATTTCCCGTTTCGATTCAGTAAAAAAGGTTTCCACTACTGCTGAAAGGTTAATGGACGATTTACGTATTTTCTTAGAAACAGAGAATCTATAGGCTGGAATTCAATCGATTAGTTTAATAATCTTCTGTGCTAACCCGCCCGTAATCAAGCGTGTCCACGCATCGATATCTAGCACGATGGTGTATAGCTTGACATCGCCACCTGTTCGTGTTGGACGCACAAGCATGGCGTTCTGTCCTGCCTGCCAGAGGTAACTTGTCCACTCAGCGAACACAGGCACTTTGACCAGCTTGGTAACGTGATGGCGTAATTGAGTCATGGCTTGCTGGTCGGATACGTATATAAGGAAGGTCGTGCTTTTCCCCTCATAATTGGGTTGTGTCAGCAGTTCGTGGCACAGGATTAATGACGTGAACTTGGCTTCGGGGATGTTTTGCATGAAGGCGGTGTATTTGCCTATGTTGCCTTCGCCTGCGGTCAGTTCAACAGTCGGTGCGTCCCATGGCACACAATTGACGATATCGCCCTTGCTAAGTTTCGCTCGAATCGCCTCGACTGCCATGCGCGGTCCGCCCATGTTCACATATACACAGATGTCTTCATGTTTCGCCCAGCCGTAACACCACACATTGCCCGTGATGCTTCCGGTCAATTCACCACACGGAGATTGCGGAATTGGTGTTCGTGTACGTTTGTTTGACGGGTTGGATTGTAAGACAGCGAGTTGAGAGGGCTTCGTCTGACGGATAGCCGTCATAATCGCGTCCGGTTCATCGTCGTCGGACACATCTAACAGGGGTTTGATAATACGGATTTTGGGTTGATCTTCTTCGGTATCTTCCAGTTTATCCGGTGCGGTTTCATTCGCTTCGATGGCTTCCGGTTGATGACCACTGTCGATTAATGCCTGTTTGATTGCCATGTCGGACATGGGTTGATGGGTAGCAGTGGGTACAACTCGACCATGCGTGATGCGAATGCCAGCAACGGGTTCTAATGGAGTCAATTCCCGCTCGAAGAACCAGCCAACGCCAACATCTGCAAAATCCACATCATAGCTCCAGCCATGAGTGCTGTTACGATTGTATAGCCGTGTAATTGTGCCACCTGTACCCGTCGGAATCGGTTTACTGTCCGGTGCTTCGAGATCGTGACGCGCATAGACGGTTTCCCCCAATGCAAACAGGCAGGGTGGTTGGTCAGATGTATCTGTTTTGGCTTGAATTGGCACACCCAGAACTGTACTAGCTTCTTCGTCGGAACACGGTTCGTCTGACACGTTGTCGTTTTCGGTATTTAACGTATCAACCAGATTTTGGATGGCATCGGGCAAGGTTTCCGCGATGAGATACCATGCCTTGTGTTTTTTGCTCCAACGACAACCCCAGCGTTTCAGTAGGTCGCGATGGGGATAAGTATCGCCACGAATCCACCACCACGGTGTCTTATTGGGATCATGTTGTGTCTTTTCTGCGGTGATACCCGTAATGGCTGATTCTGTTTCACCTGTAGTGGTCGAAACAATCTGCATCCCTGTCGGATTGAAATTCGGACCAGATCGCCCCGTAACGGGCACATACTCAGAATTTTTGAGATTCGGGAACTCCAACCATGCACCGTCTCGCCAGAGATAGACTGCTGGTCGATGGACTTGGCGCGTGATGATTTCGACTTTTGCCAGTTCGTCATCCGTGATTTTGAGCAAGATATGCCCATGTCGGATGGTCACATCCGCATCAATTTGAATGTAATGATATGAGGCGCGTTTAGACGAAACATCATGAGCGTGATCGTTGTAGAGTGCCAGCAAAACCGCACTGGTAGCGGTTGTGTATCCCATTTTGTAAGCTGAAACGATCTGTTTTGTCTGTGGGTTTTTGACACGGTGTGAACCATAGGTGTCGATTGCAATGATATGCTCACTCATGTGGGAACCTCCACACCATAATTAATCAGATGTGCTTCTTTACCCCGCGCAATCATGTAATCGAAGCCTGCTTTCGTGCCCCGACTATCCCCATTCCAAACGAACAGACCGATATTTGCGCTATCGACCATCCAACGGTCGCGCACCGTATAACGATTGAGCCGATACCCATTCGCACCGCGATAGGTATCCACATCGACTTTCACATAAGAACCATGTCGGCATCCACCATTACGGGGGAAGTTACTGACACCTGCCACAATCACCGGTGTTTTCAAACGCCGACACTCATGCACAACTGCCATATCTATGCCTTTGGGATTATCGCCCACGATAATTAGATAGCCTTTGTCATGTGCTCGACGCACTGCTCGTTTGGCGTAATCCAACATCTGTGGTGTGGCATCTCGACTGCCCGCAATCAAGACTTGTGTTTTCGGTTGCATATCACACCTCCTCAAGAGATGATTTTGTAATTTAAAGCAAAAACGCACCCCATAATCCGTAGATCATGAGGTGCGAGAAATTGTCAGAAAAATAGTGTTTCAGACCGCCCTATTGGTGCTGAACAAGTGTATTTGTGACATACGCTTATTCGTTTTTCACTCGCCTGAATGCGCCCCGGTTTCGCACGAACGAAAACCACGAGACGTTGGCTTTTCCTGTCTGATGGAGTTCACATCCTATCAGCATCCACGACGGATTTAGCACCGACTGACCGATTTATCAGGGGCGGGATGGCAAAGTGGTCAGCGCAATGAGTTCTAGGAGACCGTCGGGGCACAGTGGCTCCGGGAAGATTACGACGCGCCTTTTCAAGCTAACGTGACCTGATTAACAATTCATCCATCTCATTGATGATCCAGCTATGCGTTTAGTAAGGTGCATTTCTGCACAGGTCATACCACGACAGGGTACCCATACGACACCGAAGGCGACCAAAGCGCGTTTTGAGCGTAGCGGCACAAGCCCAGAAACGTGCTTTGAGTCGAAGCCATGTGTGGCTTTGGCGTAAGGGAAGTCATGGTACTGTGCAAGTGGAAATGCACCCAACGCAGCTGGATTATAAGGGGAAAATGTTTGCAGTTAGTGCCATGAAAGCTGAGGTTTACCAGAAAATGTTGCAACATCTTCTTGAGATAATGAAATCAATAGGTAACATCAAATAATCTATGACTTAAAAGGAATAATCAAATGCTTTAAAGTAACGTTTATCATCGCTTTTTGCACCTCGATTTTGATGATAGATCATAATTTGTCGCTTAAGGTGTTGTGAAGCACCAAAGGCGGCTCCAAGTGCGACAGGTCCTTGAATAAATACACTTAGCGGGATATTTACGTCACATACTTTATTTATGTTATTCCAAGCAACACCAACAATATTATTCCATATTTTGGCATCATCAGGATGTTCTGTAGGGAGATAATATTCTAATCCTTCACCTCGTTGTGCAGGGCGCATTAAACCACGTACAAGTACGGTCCAAACACGAATATCTTTAGCGCGTACAAAACGTAAGTACTCATCAAATGTATTCCAAGCAACATTACCTGTTGTTTGAATATAAACTTGAACAGCATCTGGTTTACGAAATGTGTCATCTGAACGCCCGAGTAGATAAGCTTTGATGTCGTATTGTGATCGATCAATGAGCAAACTTGTGTAATTAATACCATCAACTTTAAAAGTGAAGCTAGTTTGCCACTGACGTTGAGCAGAGCCGAAAACAATATCAGTTTTTTGAAGATGCTCAGCAATTTTAGGAGTAGGCTTCACAGTATCAGGGAGTGGAATTGCCTGTTTTATCTTCTTTAGTCCTTCGCTAAATTCATAACGAAGATCAACAACCTGCAATTTTTGAATATCTGCGGGGATATCTTCAATATCTCCCGAGACTATAACAGGAATAATTTTAGTGTTATGTAATTTTGCATGGGGAATTTCCTTATCCAGAACATAATTAGACCCAAGTGTATTAGATGACCAAATTAACAAGAAATACGAAGCTGCTTGTATTGCATCATCAATTTCAGTCGCCCACTCAGAACCACCTCGTAAATTAAGTGAATCTTGCCAAATAGGATAACCAGCATCTAGTAAATTACTAACAAGAGATGTTATTTTTTTTGTGTCATGATGTGAATAACTCACAAAAATATAACTCATAATTATGATCCTTTATACTTTGCCTTGCATAATATCAATCAATGCTTGGCGTTTGCGTTTATTGCTAACTTGAATATCAAAATTCGCCAGCATCTTACTATAAATACTACTCAATTGATTCTCTATAGTTTTAGTTTCTTTTCCTAAAGCCTCTCCTAACTCTTTATTTTGAGCATGTGGTTCCTGTTTGAGTCGCTGTACCAATTCGAACTCTGCTAGCGTTAATGATTTTAGAAATTGACGCCGTGGACTAATACGCCGTGTAAGGTCTTCAACAGATTGACGAGCAATTTCTCCAGGGATTAAGCGAGAAATCGGTAAGGGCATCTCAACTAATGTAACAGCGTCTTTTTCATTGGAGTCAATATGAAATAAACCCTCTTTCATGGAAGAAGATTTTGTTAACACTGTCCACACTAGATCGTGCTCTCCAAAAAGGAGTGTTGCAGCAAGTGTAGCATAAACACTCATTGTTTTGCGTCCACCTGCAACCAGTAAGTGGATAGGTTGGGATTGTACCCTGTAATCGCGTAATAACCGTACCATTCCGGTATAGTAGGCATCCGTATTCAAGCTATCCGTTATATCAATAAGTGGACTACCATCAGATTGTGTCAACTCATGATAACGTAAATCAATGTTTTCATCATAATCGCGCTCAAGAACCTTAGTAATTTGTTGATATGCTTTTGATATACCAGATAATTGAGGGTGAGTATGTATAATTCCTAATTGACTATAATTAAAACGGGTATTAAGTGCATCAAATGCTATTGTAATTGCCTCTGGTCGTTGTCCTAATGTTGCTAAAAAAATAGGTGTCATCATAATGCCCGAACTTGCCCCAATCCCATAGTTGTTTTGTAACCAACCCCACTATATTTGGCAAAAGCGGCTAGAACATGCAAATATCGTCTAATAACAGGATCCTCATTAACGAAATGATACTGAACACGACCTGTAAATGTCGGGATTGGGCGACTAAAACGTCGCCCACCTAAATATACAGTTTCGCCATTAGTTGAACAGTGATGAACTGTAATTCCTCTATCAATTTGTTGACTAACATCATCAGGCATCAATATCGGAGAAAAAGCATTCCAACGATCTAACAAACTACCAAATACAAGTGAAGGATAAGGCATTGCATCGAAATAGTCCCCCGTTCTCTTAAAGGTTGTTGGTGCTGAGAACTGAAGCGTCACATCCTGTCTTGCTGTATCAACATCTGAAAGTAACTGTTCGAATGTTGTACATCCAGACCAACCACTGTCTGTTTGTATATCAGTTATAGTAAATGCTTGATTATGCAAAATAATATCATGTTCATACCACCATGGAATTAGTCGATTGAGCACAACCAATGTCAAATTGGAATGTAACGAAGTAATTCGTATACGTATCATATTCTCTGGTTTAAGGTGAAAGGAATCACCATGGATTTTGGCACCGAGTAAATTACTTACTGAAAAAGGTTTAATAGTACTCAAATCATGTAGCGCTTTAGAAAAATCTGGATGAATGAGTTTCAATGAATCTAAGAACCAAGAATGAATTGTACGCCCTAACCAACGTGGAGTTTGTCCACGTTGACTAGGTTGTAATGATAATGTAATTGACGTTAGATCAAACATCATAATTAGCCATTTGATTGGTCGATTTCATCAGGATATGGTAATACAGGTCGATCGGTGAACGCTGCTAATTCCATATAATCAAACTCTTGATGTTTCGGTTGCAAATGGAGCATGGCTTTGAGCTGTTGAATACGCCAATGGTCATCAAATGCAATACCTGTATGATTGCGAACCGCATCTTTAAAGGCTTGAATATAGGTAGTAATATTTTCAATTGCTTCTCCTGTGAACCATTGACCTGAATCTGAGAATAATTGACTATATCGTTCGCTACGATTAATAATTGTTAGTTGTGGAGTCAACTTAACAACACCCATCCCATGTGGTTTCCCCATCCCTAACATATGGTAGGCATTAGGGTCATCGCCTAATGTTAATGCCCATGCCAATGCGCCGAGTTCTGAGTGGGTGAGATTCGTAAAGTGTACGGTGAATGTAAACTCACCTTCTGTTAAGGGTTTGATTTTAGTGGTGACCTTTTCTTTATCTTTGATGTCAGCAGGGTTTGCTTCAATATCGGATACACCTTTGATATTTTGTCGCCAATATTGCTTGTGTCCTCTAATAATCGCCTCTTTTGTACCAAAGTGATGAAGCCTGCTTTTGTCGCTGGCTGCTTGCGGTGGTTGCTCCAAATAGTGTTGGAATGTGGTTGGCTTTGGGCTACCTAATATGCGTGGGGTAATGGCTCTATCATGGATAGCATAATTACCATTATTTGGCATTGCACTAGTAACAGATACGCGCCCAGCATAGGCTTTATGAGTACGTTGTTCTTCATTGCTATCAGATACATACCCAAACATAGCATCAGCATAATCAATCAAGTGTGGGTTTAATAATTCAGGCGGAACCAGATCACGAGGGGTAGTTGCCCTTGATCCGTCTCCAGTCTTAATGAGGTGTGCAATTCTAAAATTTGGCGTGTGCCCAAAACGGATCACTTCGCCCTCTTCTTCAATGTAAAACACCACGCGACCCTGTTTTAACAACCCATCTTTATTATCGAAGAACTTTTCGCTTTGCTCATTCTTGCCTGTTTGAAAACCAGATAATCCATCTAAGTAATCCCGAATAGCTATTTCGTTGATAGGGCGAGGACGTTTACCTCGTTCTGTTTTTACAAGTACAAATTTTTTGCGATTCGTGCGTATACGCTGATTACTAGATTGTGTCTCCGCCATGTTGCCTGTACACACTAAGATTGCCGTAGCATCATCGGGATTATTAGGAGTATAAACATGACTCGCCTTATTATGTCGCCCCATAGCATAAGCAACAGGAAATTGATTAATTTGATAATTGCCTTGATTAAGGTGTTTTATGTCCTTCACATCGCCGACCACATCAGGCTTATCCGCCACAAGTGCAAATGGAAATTCTCCGAAAGATTCTGCTGGATGTACATACCATTTCCCCTTGCGTTTCACCAAGAAACCAGCTTCAATGTTACTTCCTGCATGAATATATTGTTGCAAATTTCCCATGATCCGTTTGTAAGCTGTGCCTTGTGGGTCATCACGTTGTGCAGCAACTGCGCGAAAGAAGATTTTAGGACTATCGCTAACAAAGTGCATTTTACTAAAGGATATAATCTCAATAAGAGATCGAAGCATGCCCTTTAAGCTACTTCCAGGGATAACAGGTGTTCTGCCATCATGAGAGAAAAAATCTTCGGACTGATTGGTTTCTTTACCTGCTTTACGTTGTTTTTCATTTTGTTTTGATTCGGCGCGTGTTAACATGCCACGAATAAACAAAGGTGTTTTGGTTTTTACATGAACTGTAAAATAACCTGATTTCAAATTATCATCAAAGACATTATGCGCTGGTAAACCATTTTGTGCTGGCATGGGATCATAAACACGCATTGATCCTTGGTCATTGGGTTCTTGGGTTACTGCTGGCACAAAGTTATATGGTGCGCGGGCACGTTGTAACCCACGTCCACGTCTGTAATTTCTAGGCATAGTTAAATTACCTCAACATTCACTAAACGGCTGGCGATAATAGTTGTGATTGCACTGTCTGCATGGACATCTAAGTAATGGCGCACGCCAAGACCGATACGGGTATCTGGCTTATCTGGGTGAATTGTATTGGTTGCAAGTGTTAAGGGCGGAGCATGGATAAGCCCCTCTTCACCTTGTGTCAGTTTTGCAAATTTATCTTCTATATTGTGATTAGATGTGCCAGATAGGATATGTGATTCATCCATAACTTTGTATTCAATATCCCCAATACCATCCTTTATGATGCGGAAATACCACGTATTGTGTGTTTTCCACACATAAAGTTCACGATTTAGGTTAAATACTCGAATCTGTTGTAATGTTTCTAACCTTAATTCTGGTGATGTAGGTGGGTAATCCCAATTACCTGATGTGTCTTGCCGTCCCCAAATTACACCATCTAAGGCATGTGCAAGCATCAGGTCATCAGGTTGCGTATGCTCATTAAACCAACTAATAGGGTCTTTTTCTAATTTTCCCGAATCATGGTGAGCGCGTAATAATTCTATTTTACGTTCCCATTGTGTCATCTTACCCCTCCCTCGGATAGTTATGTAACTGACGAACGTAACCTTCTAATATGTCGCGTAGATTTGGATCAATGCCTTCTGGTGTTAAAGTAATGGTATCCCCTTGGTTGAAACATAATGTTCCAGCTACGCCTTGCAAACGCCCGCGCCCAATATTACTTTCTCCACCGATTGGTAAATCTTGTGTCCACAAATCTTTGAGAACTAACAACAATAATCCAATTTGCGCGGAGGCAATGAGTGCATCGTCGTTATTGCCATAACGGAACTCAAATACAACCTTGATTTGTGTATCATCAACTGCAAAAACAGGTTCTTGATTGAATAGTGCCGTCTCGAAAGCACCTCCAGTAAAGCGATCAATCTTGACACGGTCTTGGACAAAATCTTTCTTGTCATTTCGTTTGAGTACCTCACCATTTCGCATGATCTGGTGTTCTTGAACAGATACACGACTTGCACTTAATTGAGATGTTTCGCCGTCTTTACCATGTTTGCCAAATAAATCATCAATAAGATAAGCAGCTTCGTGAGGATTGACCGTATTAGCAATCATTTGTGCTCTCGCCCGCAAGGCGCCTGCGATACTCGTTCCACTCACGACTAATGTGTCATCGGAGCGTGATAAATGCGCCATCTGTGCAACATCGGAGCCTGCTCGGATTAACAATGAGTCTTGAAGCCTTAACGACAATTCAAATTTCAGGAATTCACGGGCGTCATCAATCATCGTGTTGCTATTTAAAAGATGAGGTAAATCATCTCCAACACTTACTTGAGTAGGTTTGGTTCCATCAGTTATCCATGCAATAACATCATCGATATTGGTCATGTCATAGATGCGTACACGCCACCGATCCACTTCACAATGCCCATAACCACGATTCTTGCGTGCCCCCATAGGGATGTCCCCATTTGCTAACGCTTGTAGTGCCGTTGCAAATGCAGAAACTAGTGCATTTTCTTCGTCATTATCTTGAGCATCAGCTGTGATAACCCACACCGGCCAACAACAAAATCATCGGGCCAATAAGCCATTTTTTACGCGGCGGCTTGTTCATATAAATATGCTCATCTGAATTCTCCCTAAACTCCAACGCCCAGTGCCAAAGCCAGGGCAATACGGTTTTGA
>WURV02182797.1:0-13098 GCA_011762755.2 Epimenia babai | reverse complement strand
ATATATATATATATATATATATATATATATATATATATATATATATATATACATATATTATGTTAGGCAAATAGTTGAACAAGTTAATAGGTTCATTCTGTCTTTGTGCTATATGATGATATATTATGTTTAGTTTGGTAATCGTTGGGTAGCCCTCTACTGGCCCTCCACAATTGATTATGTTTTTTTGCTTTCATCATCCATTGTGCTCTTGGATTATTTCGGTGGGGGATTTTTTCTTGCAGAATAGTACGATGGATTTTTTCTATGAAATGTGGAGGTTTTGATTGCTATTGCGTACCAGGGGTTGTTCTTGACCACCACTTGATGACATAGCTGCATTGTCTATTTGCTGATAAAGTTATATTATATCTAACTTTTCTACCTTACTTTTGCCTTCTGTCCGTATGCCGCTTAATTTAAATTTGATATACTTAACGAAGAGTCCATAATGAGTCCGTCAGCATATGAAGGCAGCAGCATGAATAGATGTCAGTCAACTGTCGGCCCAGATTCAATGGTACTTTGTGATTGTCTCACCGTAACAAACCAATATGATTAACCACATCCACGAACTTTGTAAAAATCACTGTCTAGCTTCCTTACTTTCTAAATGACCAATAATAATAATAATTACATCTCGTTCAGTATCTCGCCTGTGCATACGTAGATGATATTTGAATGTTTCTATGTGTTACAACCGTAGGCGCGAATTGTAGCTTTTTGCTGCCATCAATTCTTACCCGATGGCGTAAATCTGCCGTCGAATACCGCTAGATATGTATTGTTTGAGTCGCGTTGATCTCTGGTCTTATTGAATATCTCGTCATTCTGTTAATAGCCAGACTCCATAACACAAAATCATTTCGTCTTCACCACATGGCAACGGAAGGATTTCTTGCTTCAAATGCAGATTTGTCCCAGGTGCGAAGCCGGAACTATTACTGAAATGCCCGGCTAATGAATGCTTAATTGGCCATGGCTGTTAGCCAGTAACGGGCATTACTAAAGTGTTGAACATTAGCGTGATTTGGAAACTCCTTTTAATCTATCAAATTAGGTAACTTCCAATGTAAATCTACCATAATTATTTCTCTTCTGTTGTTTTACTGACCAAAGGTTCATAGGTCCACCCTTGAGCAACAATAGGTGAGGGTTGAAAGTAACCTAGTATTTCACTTTCACTTTCATTATGCCATTAGTATAGGGATTTCCCGACTTTTACAGCAAGACTGCTTTGACCTGGAGTTACATGTACCGCAAGCCATCCTGATATTTCTCATACGAAAGCGTTACTTTGCATAGAATTTGGTATACCCAGTAATAAAGTCAATAAAGCATATTTTTGTAAGTTATTTATAGAAACAAACCATAATTTGATCGCAGGATAATCTAGTGTTAATTGGTTGAATCAGATCTTGCGGGCATACCAACCTCAATCTTGTTTATTCTGGGTAGCCAATTTCAGTTCTATTTTCGATTATTTCCGATCATCTTGTTGCGGATGCGTCGAGGGAAAGCGTGATTGGTTCAGAACGGCTATTTATATAATCTAATAATCTCAAGATAAATCAATATAAGGACGAATCTCGGAATAAATCTCAGAGATGAACAGGAATGAATGTCAACGACCTGATATGACGCGATGACATACACGAGAACAAGGAGCCTTTTTTGTTTTGTTGTTTTTAATTATTTTCCTATTCCCGGCATGATTGTAAGGGCAAGGGTGGGGGTTGATGAAATGAGTTTATTCATATTGAGACTGCATCATATTATTTTCATGTTTATTATTTCCCAGTAAACAATATTCTTTCTCCCTGCGTTTCTTCATTTGAACAGTGACACATTCAAGTTCCACGTGTCAAGTGCTACAACTGCGTTTTTACGGAGAGCGTTCATTTTCATGTGGAAAATATTTTTGTATTCATAGCTTAACATTATCCTTGGTATTTTGAGAATTTTGTATTTCCCACATAGTTTCGTGCGAAATTTTTAAAACAATTTTATTCATACTCAATTATTGATATTCACAAAAAAATCATGTTTAGACAACCCCTTTTTATTTAGATTTTTGCAAAATAAACCATTTCTCCAATCTCCGAAGAATTTGCGCGTGAAATTGGGTATGTTTCATAGAGATTTTATCTTTTTTCTAAAGGCTACAGTGTAAAATATCTGCACAATATTGTAGAAATATGTACAATAAACGAGGAAATATTATGTATCTCCAGAAGTTATTATTATCTTATGCAAATTTCATACATAATTATTAATTCTCAATTTGTAATTCGTAATTTCAATTTATTGAAATTTAGATTGTAGACCGATTATAGTTTTTAATTAGAATTTCAACATAGTCAACTTAGTAAATGTAGTAAATTTATACTATGTTACCACGACTATAATTAACGTAGTTGATGATGAAGTGGATGTAGTGGATATATTTATTACAAGTTTTCTGTATATGTAGTCAACATGATAAATAAATATAGATTAATATTAATTCGGCCCTCAAAAATATAATCATAGTTACTAAATCATACACCTCCCTCGAAGAGATATATCGATTTGATGCAATTGCTATTACATACACTACAATTTTTAACCCGTTTCCTGTTGTGCTCAGAAATACCCTTGCTAGCAGGCCAAGATTTAAGACAGGTACTTTATACTTGCTGTATTATGGCATCATTAATCACGAACATTCTTTGTATATGGAAATGAACGCCATCAAATATAAAGTAACGATTATTATTATATTATCATTATTAATTAATATAATGAGAAATTTGCAATATATTATTTGAAAGAAATGCAAAAAAAACTTTTCTGACTATGGAGCACATAACCGATGATGTGCACAGAGGGGGGAGGGGGGCTCATCTCAGGTACTACCAGAGGCAAGATTTATTTTGTACATTTCTTTCCTTTATTTGTCACCCGTATATTTACCTTCCGTTCACATTATATTACATTAAATTATCACTTTACTAATGAAAATATTCCAAGCAGTAATCTCTATGTATCGGCTGCCCTTTGTAGAAGAAACGGCTTCTCCTAGCCGACGGGCGTGATTTTCTCGTGCATGATCTAAGACGAAATAATTATTTATTCTAAGTCATACAGATACAGACCGGTCGGCTATTAAATATTGCATCAACAGAACTATACACCGAATAAATGACCCAAGAGAATAATATTGATCCCGATTTAATGCAGTCCATTCTAATGACCTCACCGCACGCGTGTTTTTGAGCTCAAGCCAAGTTCATGAACTCTGAAACGCCGCGGTACTAGGCGTAAACAACAATAACTACTCTCTCCCATTGGTCACTGTCGGTAGAAGATATCTGCCTGTAGGTATAAATGCGTATAGATTTCATTCATCACCAGTTGTTGTTGTGACTTTGGGACGAACAGCGTATTATTCATTTCAGCTGTACTTGTTATTTTATGCTCTAGTGATATTTAATGATAACATCATGTAGATTGCTATATACCGCGAAGATATCCTATTTATTCTGATCATAACTTCGTATTGCTTCCGGCTTAATTTCTGGCTTTATTCGAGTTTTTGTTCACGATTTTACTTTTTGTTTCCTATCAGTTTTTTGAATTACAGACTCTAGGTTTTATAGAAATTAGGGTTAGGTTAGGTTATGATACATGCCTCTTACAATTCGCGTGCCACTGGTGGTATGCCGGTTAAGTGCATCTTTTCATGCGATAGTATACAAGTTAAATTCATGGCACGCTGGGTATTTTTTCCCAAGCCATTCATTTATATGCACTATTATAACAAATAACACATATGTTGTGATTTATAATTAAGAGTCTAGATATTTATTAATCATTATCATATGTAGAGGGCAACGGACTCTGTAGATATGTAGACATATGTACAGTGAAAACTCCATTTTAATAATTAGAAATAACAATAATAACAATAATAATAATTCTTCCTTCGGACATTGAGCAAAAATTCATCTCCTTTATTATAACTATTATTTTAAGAGGGTTGCAAAAAGACTATGTTAATTACAAGTATGCCTATTATTTAGACAGTCCGTAGCCCTCTGTAAACTATACTACCAAACTTTAAACAATTGTGAAGCAAAAAGAGAAAAAAAGGATTAGGAACTTAGCAACATTGCAGGATAAAATATGAAATGTAGCTATAACAACATTTACGATGTGATATTTTGGTAGTAGCATATCAACTAAAGTTGTGTAGCGGTGTAGGCCAATATCCTTGAATGGAGTTAGTGTAGGAGATGATGTTAAGGTAAAAAGGTAAAGGCGAGGTTTTGGTGCTACTTCATAATTGAATGTCAGTCGCACGTACAACATTGCAATGTTTGAGGTATTTTTGGAAAGAGGATAAAGATGTGCATTAATGAATGTTTGTTGGAAGTTGGTTGTAGAGATGAGGACCTAGGCTGAACAATGCACGCTGACCTACGGCTTTGTTAGTAGGTGGCTGGTGATATCGAGATTGTGGTTGAAGATTTGTGAAGTTAGCATGCAGGTTAGGAATCAGGTTATGCAATAATTTGAAATATTCACACAGGTAAAAGTATTTGTCCATGTAGAAAAATAGATGGAAAAAATCTTACCTTATAGTTAGTTGGTCAAGTACCCTCAGCCTCCAAATGACCACAAATGTCCAGTCTGTGGCTCATTTTGAGGTCGTAATTTCGGGCCCCAGCTATAATAAAGATTTAGGTCTTTACCATATTTCTTTGCTGTTATTCACGTAGTACTAGGACTGTTTTTTTATTACTATTTAACTCGTTAACTTTTTCATCACTCTTGACTTATGTATGGTATGTAGGGTTTTTTGGATATGAGGTTATCTACTCTTGAGTATACAACGATGAAGGAGTACTGTAAGTGTGATGGATAGAGTGGCATTAACTCCCATTAATTTGAGTAATTCTTTATTACCCTTGCATTCTTTTACCTTAGTATTGTTATAGTTCATAGTTTATATCACCCGCATTCGCTCGAATTAACAATTAATAAAATTCGTTGCAACAAAATTTTGCCAAGAGGTATTCGAAATTTTTCAGATTTCTTTGATTTACATAACAACAATGGAAATCTTGACAGAGTAGTCATGATATTACATGATAACAGAAAAAAAATTACCGGTATTTCACTTAGTATTGACAGAATAGCCAAATTTTTTTTCAGTATATGAGCAATATTGGGTTTCACTTCCTTAATGGCTTAGCCAAGATGACAAAGTCTAAAATCTAATACGACAGAAATTGATAGCTCACAGAGTTTTGACCATGAATATCTTGTTTCGAGTTTACTTAATTATATCGTAATTTTTAGCTCAGCTGGCATATTTCATTTAATTTATGTGATTAAATCAAGTTTCTATAGGATAATTAATATTTAAACAGCAGTTTTTTTTTCATCTTCTGTTGTGATATGAAAAAAACTGTGACTGGCATATATTTATATCAAAGTTATTATTATAAAATATATTTCAATCCCACAGTATTTGTATGACCTCCTTTTTTTAAGCTATTCACTTAGGACATTTGTTGGCAATATCTTGCAGACAATTTGGTAGCGTGTAACATAATGAATATACATGACCACTGTGAATTAGAGTAAGAAAGAAATTAAATTCATCTTAAACCGTAATGCTTCTCTATATGTTAGACATTAATGATTCACTTCAGTAATAAGAATTCTTTTACAACGGTTTTCTGACGGGTGGAGATAACGTTTTACAGAGTTGTCGTGCTGTCTATTTAGTGGGTAGTTGGTTTTTTATTTATTAGAATATCTCATGGATTTTATTTACGTTTTTGTTGATCTCGCCACACTAGTACTAGCACCGTGGGTTTTTTATTTATTCATTTATAGGCTGATTACCGAGGTAATCGTTGTGTAGGCGAATTTCATTCAAGGCTAGCGTGACTTATGTAAGGGGTGGAGGAAAATACCTAATGTGAAAAACCCACCGAGTCTCGGTAGACAATTGACCTTTTTCCATTTGCATTACCGGTTTCAGATGTCTACATATTAGCCACATATGTCGCACACTCCGCTAAGTTTATGGAAGGTCAATGGTTATTTACAGTGAGATGACGACATAGCGGGGAGGTAAGCGACATAGCGATCATATATAGAGCATCTTAAACACAGTAAACGTCGGAATGAGAAAACCTAAAAGAACCACACTATCCAGACCCCCATGGGCAATGGGGTTTAAGGCGCTTTCAGTCCGAAAAACGTCACAGTATTCTGGTTAGAGCGGGAATTGAACCAGGGACCCCTGGATTCAAAGTCGAACGCTCTAACCACTATGCCAGCTACCCCCCCCATGTTGGTTTTTATTTATGGAAATATCTCAGATTTTATTTATGTTTTTGTTGATCTCGCCCCGAGCACTGCGGGTTATTGACTCGCTATCTGTTTTTGTATTTTCCCCAACCCATTATCTAGTCTGCAGTTCGTGTTGACATCGACAACTTAATTTTCCGGTTTATTTATGCGACAAAATGCGTTATCGTCGACTCCTCTGCCGATAAAATCAATTCATGTAGGCGTAGGTAAAGTAGAAATCCTAGCTCGAGTAAAAATAATCGAAAAATCTATGAACACACAAAAACATACGTAAAACATATAAATAAATGATATTTGTCCATAATAGCATAGACTCAATCTTCCATATTCACTGTGTCATACTCTATATGTTGATTATCGTATAGTAGTAGTGTAATATGGTATCTTCATTTTATAATAATCAAAATCAACATCATGTAATGAATTGTCTCCCTTGATATGTAATACCGTGTTTGTGCTTTATCACGGGATGTTTTCCTAATAAATTGTATTATTTTTATAATTATACACAGATAAGATATGATCTGACTGTCCAGCGTGTTGACACGTGTATATATTACTGAGTTTATAATAGTAATATTGTATCTATAACTAAATTGCTTGTCATAGATAACCTAGGGTATGTGAGATTTATAGAGAATATATAGAATGTCATAATTCTGCATGTAGAAGCATGTATTAATTATCTGAATGAAATATCAGTGATTAATTGAGATGTACCTGTATGTATGGATTGATATTTAATCGGACACATTAGGTCCTGTACTGATGTGTCGGGTCATGCCAGAATTACTAGTTAGTACTGCAATAGACTCGCTGTCTTGGCTTCATGGATTTATCTCGTGTTATCGACATTGTGAGAGACATAGCTTGTATCGTTCTTCAGCGACGAGTTAGTTTGGTGCAATGGGCAAGGATGTCCAGTAGGGACGAACCATGAGGCGACGATGACATCAAGGTTGATCAACGGTGACGTTGGCGATGCTGGCAGTTGCGGTGACAATGACGATTATCGATGTGACCATGGTTGATGATGACGATGACAATTATTGATGATGATGATGATGACGACGACGACAATGGTTGATGATGATGACGATGATGATGACAATGGTTGATGATGATGACGATAACACTAAATTCATCTTTCTTGATGATCAAGTCGCTATAAAATGAGGCATAAGGCTAAAATCTTACCGGAACTCATTCTATTACATCAACAGAATAGTCTATCATAGCTAATACAGTACATTATGGATTTCTAATACCCGTGATATCATATGTTTTCATTCAACTGTCACACGTGGATAAACGACTTGCTGAGTATCATCGCAGAAAAGTCGACTGGTAGGCAGTTTCGAACCTGCGACCTGTCGGTTATGAATCCAGTGCTCGTACCACTCGACTAGCTGCTTCCCCAGACATCATATTTTCTTGAGCTCGCATTAAATACATGAATACCCCCGTATTCCGTGTAATATCGTAATATCGCTATTCCTACAAGAATCTAGTGTAGAATTATGGTTATGAATATGAAACACGCAGGAATACATAGTTTGTTGTTCTTTGAAATTATTTCTGTAAATATCTTATCTGTTAATGTAATAAATATATAATGCCATTGTATATGCTGAGATGATTGGAATTATAACTTGTACAATAATAATAATAACGATAATAATAATAATAGTAATAATGACAATGATGATAATGATAATAATAATGACAATGATGATAATGATAATAATAATGACAATGATGATAATGATAATAATAATACATGGATATTTCTGTTCTGTTACATTTCATGACATGTGTAGATATGATATTATACTTGTGCATTAATAGTTGGCGTGAAAATATCATGAGGGTCTATCTTGACACGATGGCATCTTATTTTTATAACATATTTCATCACACGCAATATTACAATAAGCAATATTATTATGTTAATCAGTATCACTGGAAGGATGGCCAGATGTATAATGTTAATGAATACCTTATTAAAGAACTTGGCAAATTTTTTATCGCACACAATGAATTTTCGAATGAATAATATATTTTAGCAATAAATTGTGTTGCATGAAATACTGTATCAGTTATTAATCTCGTGGGTTCTATATTTCGCAATTTAGGGCTAATACGTATTTAACGTAAATTTTAATTTCGCGAATCAAACTTATTAAAAAATAGATATATAAACAAATAAAAAATAACGAATTTGTAAAATCCAATCTCATTCATATTTTTATCACGCGTCTAATACGCTTGTTTTGTTGTCTGCAAAATTTAGTGCGGTACGTAATTCCGAAAACGAAACTGTTGAGGTGTTCCTAGTTTGACAATAACAATACAGATTATTAGAATGCGTTTTCATATCCAGTATTCATGTATTGTCTTCAGCGTATTTAGAATATTCTATTTAATATTATGTTAATCTCTATTCTTTTTAACAAGCTTAATGCAGTAGCATGCATCTGACTCTGCGTACAGTAATTGACTCTGCACGATTCTTATTATGTGAATCTTTTTATTGTAATTATGTTATTGTAAATATGCTTTTTGTAATATAGTTATTAACAGTTATTTTGGAAAATATTTTCTTAAATTCATATAGTTTTACAAATGATACCTATAAAAAATTTAAGCGTTGAATTTAAGTTCGCGATTTATAGAAAATCGTGAAAATCACGAAATTAACTTCCACTTGATGTTTATAACCGGTAGAGTATTACGTTTTCCAGGGGGTAGGTAGTATAGTGGTGAGATGGATTGAATTCATTCAAAAGATGCTAGATTCTAGATGAATCTAAATGAATGTAATAGCGCCATCATGCTATGCGATTTCTTGGTCAAATCGTCTAATCAAACAGTAGGCGCCATAAAATTCTTTCGCAACATCGGCCCAAACATTGCAAGAAAAATTGTGGGTTTGGAAGAGCGAGCATGTTGGGGACTCCCAATGTGTTGCGAAGATTTGTCGGAAGCCTCAGCCAATGACAAGGTCGGGGTATTCTTACTCGCCTTTCATTGGCTGCCTGTTGTTGAACAATTCGAACTGCTTGAAGGCTCTATAACAAATTATATAAAATCCGTGGCAAGATTAAATCCGATGAAGTATATTCATAAACAAAATCTCTAACTTTAGTTAACTTTAGTTAATGAAAAATATTTTACCTTTAATTTCTGTATTATACGACATGACTAACATGGCAACTAACTTTACAACATTAACCGTCTAATAACAACTACCTCAATTTTCTTTATTATGCTGTGTGTTTTACTTATGACTGTTAATTTTGGGTGGTCATTCATAAAAATCCTGTCCTATTCCCCAAAAGCCATACGCAATAAAACATAAAATAAATAAATTATATCAGTTTTATTTAATTATCTTAAACAGCCAGTTTTCGCCAGCCATATCAACTCACTGTTTTCACGCCAATTATACGCTTTTTTAAAATGTCATTTACTTCAATAGCGTAAGAATAAAAATGCCTCTGTGTGTGTGATATTTAAAGGAATAATGAGGTTGTTTTTTAACTTTATGTTTTTAGATGCGTTTACCGTCATTATCGTAATTATCGTAAAGTAACGAGAGGTCGATTAAAGTTACTGTCGTTAAATTCTGACGGTTATTATCGGTAACGCCAGCAGTCTCCTAACGACATGGAAGCGATGGGTAGGTAACATCGTTGCAGTATCATTTTAAGCGTTAACTATCGTTTCGTGGCGGTATTGGAGAAACGTACGGTTTCTCGGAATCGCGTCATTCGCGCGTCACCCCGCGAAGTAAAACGATTTGCGCGACCGCCGTAATGCATGTGAAACACATTGTCAAACGTGACCGGGTTGAATAAATTAATCTATATCCATCGAATACCTGCGGAGACAGCGTGCTGTGACCAGCCACGCACGCTGTGACTGTGGAATCTATTGCGCACTGTCTGTGTTGCCTTCATATATGCAACAATAGGCTGGTATTAACCCGTTGTATGGGTCATCATTGGCCCTTTAGAGAGCTACCCCCGATATACTGTGCTTATTTGATCAACAGGTTATCTTCCCTTAATAAAGGAATTCATTTCCCCATTACATTTTTTGTGCTATTTTCTTCTTGTGTACTATTTTCTCTTTGTATATTTTCTTTTTGTATATTTTCTTTTTGTGTATTTTTGTCTTTTGTGAATTATTTTGTTTTTGTATATTATTTTCTTTTTGTATATATTTTCTTTTTGTGAATTATTTTCTTTTGTATATTATTTTCTTTTTGTGTATTATTTTTTGTGTATTTTTTTGTATATTATTTTCTTTTTGTGAATTATTTTCTTTTTGTGTATAATTTTTTTTGTGTGTTATTTATTTAAAGTATTTTTTGTGTATTTTATTTTCGTGTATTATTTTCTTTTTGATATTATTTCTGTATTTATTTTCTTTTTAAGTCAAACAATCTAGCCCTTTTAATATGTTTATCTTCAATAAATTAATGACATTGAGGATTAAACTATCGTGAATTGGTGTGTTTCAGAAATTAGTCAATCCGGGGTCATGACCCCTGAAAATGCGACAAATGTGGTGAAGGAGGGTTACCTTTGGAAGAGGGGTGAGTCATCCATTGGATCTTTATAAAATCGATCTTAGTTACTCAGTTGTACTATTTATATCGCTAGAATAAAGACATTAATTCTTTTCAAAAAACGTTCTTAGTACTCATTCAACAAGACTTTTGAACTGGGTATACTTGTAATGCAAGGTCATCACCAAATACCCCCATGCCATCGTGGTCTTTGGTTTCATTTTTCTAATTCTATGCCGGGAAATTTGTTACTATTATTTCTATCTCCTTGTCGAAAATCTTCTCCAGTTCCTACGGCCCAGAAATGTAACCCTCACACTTTGACCGCCTTCTTTTAGCTTGTACTTGTACCAAGTACTAAAATTTTATCGCTATTCCTCGTGTCTGTCTGCCACCAATTTTTGTTGATATTTCTTTTTTCCCATTGCATTATCTAGCATTGCTCTCCATGATATGAATGCTGTACAAATAGATATGGACAATTTTTTGTCCATATTGCGATTACTTATTATCATTGCTGTTATTTTGAGAGCGATGGCACAAGGACTGTAGCTATTCACAATTACAATTTTATCTGTTATTTACATAGCCCATTGCCCTCTGTTTATTGTATTACAAAACTATCCCTACAAAATTACAAAGCATAGAGAACAAAAGAAAAGCAAGCAATATTGTTGTAACAAAAGGAGACATAGTATTAAATATTATTAGTATTGTTGGCTGGGATCAAATTATCCGATATTTTTGAGGTGAGTTGGTAAAAGTGTGTCATCTAACTAGTTTTTTAAAGGGAGAAAAATATGCACGAGGTTGTATGTCAAATGGAAGGTGATTATATAGATGAAGGCCCTAGGTTGAACAACCCACCATATTCTTGCCAAGATCGAGTAGGGTATGAAATGATATGTGAAACGAAATATATTTCTTAGCTTTCTCCTAGCTATCCGACACACTGTACGTGAGTGAAAAAACTCAAAATGGCGTCGGCCTGTAATCGTTAATCCATTTATCGGCTCAAATTGGCTAAAATAATCCACGATTATACATGATTGTCGAATGTATGATATGATATATGATATTAAGGGCTTAACGGTGCTAATATTAGTATGCTAAGTAATGTTTCATTACGTAGCACGACTCAAAAACACCAATAAAACATACTATTTATCTAGTATGAATTACAAAATAAATATGCGGAGAGAAATGCACAGGAAAAAACCCTATACCCCTGATGTCCCATCAGGTTTCTTCCTGTGCATTTCTCTCCAGCTATTTATAGAACCACAGTGGCTATCCTAATTACCATCGAAAATAAATATGTTCTGAGTTTAGATTTACAAATGGTGAGTGTTGAACTACTACGACTCTCAGAAGGAAGTTTATTGAATCATGCTGGCGCAGCGCCACTAAAGGAACGGTCACCGAAGTTACATCGGAAAGAATGAGGAACACTAAGGTATATGGTTTGAGCCTGATGAGTTTGACGTACTGGTCGCCTGGAGAGAAATGCACAGGAAAAAAGCCTATACCCCTGATGGGACCATCACGTACTGGTTGCCTGACAGTGATGGTAGTATTTAGGTAGGCCGGGGCAGTTTGATGGATGGCTTTGAGAAGTGAAGGTCAGGATTATGAAAATGATGCGCCTCTCAACAGGAAGCCAGTGGAGAGGAGCAATAATGTACAGAATACATAGTACGGAGAGCAAAGTTAGACAATAATATTAACTAAAATATCGACTGGAAGAAATGTTGGCAAAAAAGTGTTCTGTGTGTACTCTCAAATTGGCTAACGGTTTTGGATTGTTTAATGTTTCTGGGAGTGCCATCAACCGGCAGGGAGCAGCAGTCTAAAAGTCACGATCTACAAAGTAGGCCTATTTTGTCCGAGGAATCATCAGTGCGAGGGAACAGAATGAGCTGCGTGGCCGTCGTGTAGCCATCACTTGGCTGTCGCGTGGCTGTGGCCTCGGTCTGTTTTGGGATTTTGAATAGGTAGAGGAATGGACAGAAAGATGATTTATTGAAGATCAATGACAGATGGCATTTCGGCTACACCAAGTTGTATATGCGATGAATAGCTGCCAAAAACATTTCATTGTAAACCGCATCTGAGAGCCTTTATTGGCTGATACTTGCGGTCTATAAATG
>WURV02182786.1:0-13099 GCA_011762755.2 Epimenia babai | reverse complement strand
TGCTGTTATATAAGGGCTTCTTCCCTACGACATTGCTATGCTTCTGTAGTGTAGGTAGCCTTGCAGTGCTGTTATGTTCTTCCCTACGACATTGCTGTACTTCTGTAGTGTAGGTAGCCCTTGGAGTGCTGTTATATAAGGGCTTCTTCCCTACGACATTGCTATGCTTCTGTAGTGTAGGTAGCCTTGCAGTGCTGTTATGTAAGGGCTTCTTCCCTACGACATTGCTGTACTTCTGTAGTGTAGGTAGCCTTGCAGTGCTGTTATGTAAGGGCTTCTTCTCTACGACATTGCTGTACTTCTGTAGTGTAGGTAGCCCTTGCAGTACTGTTATGTAAGGGCTTCTTCCCTACGACATTGCTGTACTTCTGTAGTGTAGGTAGCCCTTGGAGTGCTGTTATGTAAGGGCTTCTTCCCTACGACATTGAACGACGGACCTCATGTAGGAAGGTGTATAGCTGGAGCCACTCGAGAACTAGCTATACTACGTACAGACGTTCAGAGTATAATCAGTGATATTTTTGGAGACCTTGCTCGATCATACAGTGCAAAATATGGTTTATTTATGGTATATTCTAGCCAATAGCTGGCATGAAAATGACAGCACTTTTAGAAGATAGTAGTAGTGAAGAATAGACTTATCATCGGTTCATGGATAACAGTAGAGAGATTTGTACCTTAGGTAGAGTCCAAGCCTTTGGTAGAACTCTAAATAACTTCGGCAGACAATAGACCTACTTACACTCACACCACTATATCCAAACACCTAGAGATAGGCTACATTGTCGCACGCTCCCTCTGCTAAGTCTGTGATAGATGATGGTTATTTACACTGGCATGTGACAGAGTGGGGAGATAAGCGACATAGGGACCATTCACAGAGCATCTCAAGCACAGCCACATCAAAGGGAAAACCCAAGGGTTCTCTGGATTAGGAGTCAAAGGCTCTAACCACTACGCTAACTCCCCCTGGAGTGATACTTTGCTGGCAATACATGAAATACCCTCGGAATTTCCCCCTTGTTCTTCAAAAACTTTACATGCATACCCTGGAATGTACATTACTGCGTACAACCCTAGCGGTAATGCCATGTTGCTGCCACCACTTTATTTGCTATTACCCCATGCAAGGTTGATTTACTAGATCCCATACGGACACTGATATCAACAGCCTCATGATAACATAATGCCCAATTGATAACAGTGCCCCCTGACTTTGTAACAGTCACTTGAAGATGAGAATAATGAAAATATGAGATGGCAATGTCATAGTAATTATATTATTGCATGGCTAGTTTTCAACTTTGACATCCATCCTAATCATTAGCTACTCTTCCATATTTGGATCCGTAGTCTTTATGTCATATCCGATTCCATTGAGAGAACCATTCGAATTAAAACTAATCTCGTGAATTCGGCATTATTCACTGCTTTTGTTTCTGCCCTTGATGGCCCTGCTCTTGTCCTATATGCCACTCATGCTCTTGCTCCTGCCCGTGCTGGACCTGCTCTTGCTCCTGCCCATGCTGGACCTGCTCTTGCTGGTCCTACTCTTATCCTAGATGCCACTCCTGCTCTTGCTCCTACTCTTGCTTCTACCCGTGCTAGTCCTGCTCTTGTTCTAGATGCCACTCCTGCTCTTGCTCCTGCTCTTGCTTCTACCCGTGCTAGTCCTGCTCTTATCCTAGATGCCATTCCTGCTCTTGCTCCTGCTCTTGCTCCTGCCTTTGCTGGTCCTGCTCTTATCCTAGATGCCATTCCTGCTCATGCTCCTGCTCTTGCACCTGTCCGTGCTGGTCCTGCTCTTATCGTAGATACCATTCCTGCTCTTGCTCCTGCTCTTGCACCTGCCCTTGCTGGTCCTGCTCTTATCCTAGATGCCATCCCTGCTCTCGCTCCCACCCTTGCTCATACCATCGCTGGTCCTTAACTTTTCCTTGCCACGGCTCGTGCTCTTGGTACCACTCCTTCTATTGCTGCTGCCCTTGCCTCTGTCCTGCTGCATGTTTTATACTATAATCCAACCAGATAATTGTATCCAGTCCTATTTTACCGTTTATATCATCTGACACTTTGTTTTTTTTTTTAATAAATTCTATAAAATGCCAGTTTGCCTTGAAATGGCCATTTCAACTGTATTTGTTTTATCATTAACTATGTACTACCCACGTTCTTTGTTTTATGCATCTTTTATACTTTCACAACAAGCTTCTTATACCCATAAATACACTAAAATAATGGCATTCAATGAAATTTATTTCATTCAAGTGTGATTATTGGCTGTGAAGTGGGCTTTACATGAATAAAAACTTCTCCTTTCATGTAATCTCAATTCCATTTATAGCCATATATTATGTAAAATTCTCTACATATATAATTATAGTATGGAGAGCAATGCTAGATAATGCGATGGAAAAAATACAGTATTGACAGAAGGACAATAATTGTTGGCATATTACAATTCAGTGGATTAGCAATAGAAGGTTTGTGCAATAAAAAGGTAGTGCAATAAAAATAAAAAATCAGTGAAATATAAAGTTACTACAATATCAAGTTAGTACATGATCTATACTTCACATTTTTTATGTGATAACAATACGTACATGGTTCCGCATAGACCAGCCAAAATGCCCATGCGCCCATTTTTATTGCAATAGTTGATTTTTGACAATCTTCTGATAAATCCCACACACCTGAATACACGCTTGGTATATTTTTGTTGATGTTTTTATCGTGATATTGTCTCATGATCGAGAGTATGCGTCCGTGAGTGACAGAGAACCGCCATTCTCTCCGCCCACCGTGACCTTTCTTCGTTCATGCCCGCATGCAGATACCTCGCAATAGTATAGCTAATAGCACTGCGAGTTCGCGGTGCAGACTCTGACATCTCTGTAAAGGTAAAGGTAAAGGCGAGGTTTTGGTGCTACTTTATAATGAAATGTCAGTCGCACGTACAATATTGCCCTGTTACATACCTGAGATAATTTTATAATAAACCATTCCACGACAAACCTTTCTCAATATTCAAGCACGAAAATCTTGCTTATTTCCTATTGGGGAAGGCGCGGGGAAAAAATCCCTGGTTTATGCCGGTTCGAACTCGCAACCCCCCGCATGAAAGGGCAGCGCTTCTAACCACTACACCACTTGCGCCAACAAGTGTTCTTCATCGCCACGTTCTTAGCACGAGTTTCATAGTCCTTCATCGAGAAAGTTCTTTCCTTGACCCATTATCACAGAAAAAACTCAAAATAGCTTCGCTGAATGCCAAGTACTTCTGACTCCGGATTATGAACAAGAATTATACTGGGACATGACACTGTAATGCTGAGTGTACGATTGGTATACAAACTATTATCAAATAAACATTATTACGCCAATGAGGAATCACTGAGTTTCTGAATATTATGCCTTGTATGACTTAACTGGGGTAAATGACAAGCTGAGGTAATATGCTATGTATATATATCACAGGGGTGGGCAATAACATACCAGCTACTACATTACCACAGCAGTACAACGTGGGTGTTAAGGGAATATATCAATAAATAATTTTGTACGATAAATATTTTATACGATAAATATTCCAACATTTATCCATCGGAACTATTCTAAAATATATTGCAATATTACGGAAATATTTTATATATAAGTGAATTATCTTTTTGCAGTGTTTTACCGCCCAAAAAGAGCTAATTTTGTAACTGTTTGCAAACTATTGGCCAATAGCGTCGCGTGTTGTATGACGTTTGTAGTTTGTCCGTCAGATTTTGGCAGCAGTGACATGAATGGACAAAAAGGGGAATGCAAGGTTTTAATGCTGCTTTATAAATGGTAATAAATGTCAGTCGCAATTACAATATCGCCTTCTTATACCCCCAAGAACTTCTACAATAACCCACTTGATGACGAATCTTTCTCAATATTGCTCGTGTCTTTTTGCGGAACACGCGAGCAAAATCTTTGACCTCTACGGATTCCAACACGCGACCTGTCCCGTGAACGGCTGCGCCTCTAACCCCTGTACGACTGGATGTTAACTGGGTCGTTTTCGCTACTATCTTTCACCCATTTTCGTAAATTGGCTGATCCATTTGTTATGCTATATCTTTAGGGTAGTTTTGTAAAGAACCGTGTATGACCTACACAACGATTACCTGGATAATCAGCCTACCTCTAACTAACGAGATAAGTAGCTTATTAAGGTTCAGAATTTTACACCTAAATATCTAATTTGAATCTACTGTTGATCAATACATATTGCTCTTCCTAAATAAAGAATCCATCGACTTTTTGTCGGTACGTTACGTTGTATTATATTTTATTAATAGGATGAATATGATTGATGTATTTTTGTATGTTCGTTACTATCTTAATAAATGTCTTATTACAACTCGTTAATAGCGCCTGTAGCAATCCTTCATACTTATAATTACCAGTTTTGTTTAATACCCTCGCGTTGACAAGATTTTTCTGAGAAATCCTGATTAATTCGGGAAGAAAGAATCGACCAAACGCAGTTCTTCAACAAGATGGCATTGCATGACTTAATTATATTTTATCGATTATCGAGCGAGCGACTGAAATAAGCCTCTTTGTCAAGTAACTTGGCACCGATGGTTTCAATATTCCCCGCAGTAGTCTTTTGCCAATAGCTCGTTTAATAATTCATTCTCTATCATTTTCGTGTTGATGAAATCTTCTTTATTTCATCATTTCTCGATGCATGCTGTAGTAATATACTTCGACCATAAATCCTCGGCGATGGTTTTTGTATCCTCATTGAGAACCTCGTAAGACTTCAGCGGTTAAAGCACAGTGAAGCGCGCCCTAGTTGAGGTAAATAATTTCATCGCGACGTAAAAACTGTTACCAGATAGTGTATTTATAGGTGTATTTATGGGCGTCCCCTGTTGATTTTGTAAACCATTGTATAAATAAATTTTATGTATTTTTATCTATTAACACCTGATGAAGTATACTTGATATACGAAAGCTTGCGTTAATCCTTATACAGTTAGTCAACAAGGTGTTACCTTTGTATTTTCGTATTTACGACATGGCAAACACGGCAACCCACACCTCTATGTTTGATAAAGCTATTAGTCATTACTATTGTATTTGACTTAAAATATAACGAATATTGACACGCGCGCAAGAATTATACTCACGCAGAATCAACTGTCGATATGTGTTTTATGTGGAGAAACGCAGACCTAGTAGAGCTAGATGGCTTGTGCAAACCTCGGTTCGAGCCCCAATTGTACCCAAAATATTCCTTGTGGAATTTTTGGGCAAAAACCGACTGGAAGCATGGCCAACCGTCCTTGTTTTGACATGATTGTTATTGTTTTTAGTGGCTGTCTTTTGTAGCCTCGTCTCTTACGTTTCAACTAGCTCCTTATCCCAATGTACGTCATCATCACTCATCTCGGATTTAACGCAGTGTGCGACGTTTGTAGATTGTTGGTAGTCAAAACCCATTGAGGTGGATGGATAAGGCCAACAGCCCACCAAGACGACGGGGATTTCCCCACAATAACAAATAACCGATTAACCATGTTAACCGCAGTGTATAGACCGGCCATTTAACGACGAGCACGAAAATCTCGGTCATTTAGTTTTGTGGAAGAAACGGGAAACAATTCAGACTGGTTCACTTCGGCGAAAAGAGATCGTGGACCCTCGCCGCTTATGGCGAGCGCAAAATGCAGGTGCTCGTAACCCCAGACAATACTCTGATAACGAATAGCGATTATTCACGGTTAACTATTTAAGAAATTGATCGATGTATTTATTCAATCGACGATAAAAGTTTTCAGTAGATATCAGTCGGAATCGATACTCGATGGAGGGGGGGGGGGTCGTCCTCGTTTAAGAATTTCTGCACGACAAGACAGAGAATTGGGTCAAAACTGAAAGGGTGTGGCACTCCATCGATTGTGGTAAAGAATTAATATTACAGTAGATTGTATGCGGTCGATATGACGCAGGCAGGACCCGTTAAGGCAGAAATACGTGATCGATGAGCGTTTTCTTTGTGACGTCAGTGTCGCGCGAGAATCGTTACCCGAGCTTCTATCTCTGTTCTCTTTCCTACTGACCTACTGACATTCGGCGACAATACGTCTTTATCAATATTAAATAGGTTATAATTATCAGTCGAAACCGTGCTAACCTTATAATGTAAAGACAGATATCTCACGAAGTCTCAGTAGACTTGGCGAATTGACATTTCGAGCAAATTAAAGTATTATTAATCTATATAATTTTAAAGTGTATTCCATCGGATGCCCCGCCTCGCTTTGTCTCACGAGTCGAATACTGTAATTATCAATTGATTTCATATTTGTCGCCACCAACAATAGTCACAACCAACACGAATCAACCACCAACAACATTCGCCACCAACAACAATCACCACCAACAAAAATCACCACCAACAAGAATCACCACCAACAAGAATCACCACCAACAAGAATCACCACCAAGTGTCGCCACCAACAAGAATTACCACCAACAAGAGTCGCCACCAACAAGAATCACCACCAAGTATCACCATCAACAAGAATCACCACCAACAAGAATCACCACCAACAAGAATCACCACCAACAAAAATCACCACCAACATGAATCACCACCAACAAGAATCACCACCAACAACTGTCGCCACCAACAAGAATTACCACCAACAAGTGTCGCCACCAACAAAAATTACCACCAACAAGAGTCGCCACCAACAAGAATCACCACCAACAAGAATCACCATCAACAAGTGTCGCCACCAACAAAAATTACCACCAACAAGAGTCGCCACCAACAAGAATCACCACCAACAAGAGTCGATACTAACAAGAATCACCATCAACAAGAATCACCACTAACACGAATCACCACCAACAAGAATCATCACCAACAAGAATCACCACCAACAAGTGTCGCCACCAACATGAATCACCACCAACAAGAGTCGATACCAACAAGAATTACCACCAGCAAGAGTCGCCACCAACAAGAGTCGATACCAACAAGAGTCGATACCAACAAGAGTCGCCACCAAGAGTCGATACCAACAAGAGTCGCCACCAACAAGAGTCAATACCAACAAGAGTCGCCGCCAACAAGAGTCGATACCAACAAAAGTCGCCACCAACAAAAGTCGATACCAACAAGAGTCGCCACCAACAAGAGTCGATACCAACAAGAGTCGCCATCAACAAGAGTCGATACAAACAAGAGTCGCCACCAACAAGAGTCGATACCAACAAGAGTCGATACCAACAAGAATCGTCACCAACAAGAGTCGATACCAACAAGAATCACCGCTATAACTGCCACCATTAATAACTACTGAAAATGGTTTATTGTGACTCAATTCCAGTTTACCCAAACATGAATTTTGCTTCACAGTTACAGTTATTTTTGTTGCAGTGGCCATATTTTATCGATGAGTTTGCGCGGCTGCAGGGATAAAACAGGCGCCCAAAAAACCATATTGCGAAAAAAAGGAAGTTAGTTAGTTGGATGGTAGTAGCACTGGATTCGGTAACCGAAAGGTTGCGGTTTGAATCACCGGTCAACTTTTATGCGATGACCCTAAGAGAGTCATGCATCCCCGATTGCTGAAGTAAACCCGTCTCTTAAATTGTTGGATGTTTAATGTTACTTTGTTGGGTGATAGATGTGATAGATAATTGTGGAAAGTATTGTCTCTCTGTTGGGGAGCTGCCATAAACATGCATTGTAAATCGCATCTAAGAGCCTCGATTAGCTGATATTTACGGTGTACAAATGTTTTACTTTGAGCTACCTTTACACTTGTTCGTGATCTACATCTACTAATTAGACTAGACAATACGGGAAGTGGACTTAATCAATTTCTTCAGAAAATGATTGGCCTTGTAGATCTAAGAAATTCACACGTTGCTGGCAATTTGATCACCAGGCGGATCCCGACATATATCTTCTCTATATATTTTTTGATATAACAAATCTTTTATTGTAGTATGTTACTCGTTTGATCACGCTCCAAATTTTGCAGAATCTAGCGGCAGTATAATTAAAGGGAAAAGACACAGCGAGGTTTATAGCTATTTTATTAATGGTGGTACCTAATGTCAGTCGGCTTACAATAAATTATTGTGCTATTGTTGAACCATGGTCGAATTTTACAATAACCTACTTCCATAAAAAAATGATTCTCAATATTCAGAGAGAAAAATGTCGATCATATCTTAGTGGAAGTGGCGGGAGCAACAAACGCTTTGTGTGGATTCAGTTTCGGATATAAAAACCCGCGGTTCCAAAGCATCGTATCATCGACCCTAACAGAAGGGGCCACAGCAAGATCGCGGTTCCATCCATCGTATCATCGACCCTAACAGAAGGGACCACAGCGAGATCGCGGTTCCATCCATCGTATCATTGACGCTAACAGAAGGGACCACAGCGAGATCGCGGTTCCAACCATCGTATCACCGACGCTAACAGAGGGGATCACAGCGAGATCGCCGTTCCAACCATCGTATCACTGACGCTAACAGAAGGGACCGCTGCTGGAAATGTACGTATATATCAGATTTAAATCATATGGAATTTGTTGGAAAATGTGAGGTCAAACGTTATTACAGAGTGATTACAAATAAAGATATCTTAGATATACCTGATCCATTGCCGAATAAGGTAGTCACCAAATAAATGTGAAGTCGCTTTAAAAAAAATGTGAGTACGTATTCACATCCGTAGAATGTATGTAAAATGTGGTGACCGGTAACAGGATGAAATTTTTTAGGACCAAATACAATGTTTTTAGTGTCTTTGGAATATTCCTGTTTCATTTGAACTTTCCCAATGATCTATTCTATTCAATATTTGGTTACATACTTATACTAACACTAACAATAACCAGATTTTCGAGAAAATATCATTTATATTTCACGATATCTTGCGATTTAAACCATGCAACCGTCACAGTTCTTAAGATATTTCCATGGTATTTTGCAATGATATTTTGATCAAATATGAGTACTATGTCCGTCGCGTGCGTCTTATTATCTACGGTATGCTTCTACTTTAGAACGCGGAGATTATCTAAAGCCTGTTGTCTGTATTGATACCTCTGTTGTTTTTGGCTTACTGTCACAGTTTATATGTCAACTGCGTCACAATGATTTTTCCGCCACATATATTTGGCCTATATTGAACATAGGGAGTGTAATACACACTAATTCCATGCCTACAGATATAAAGATAGTCGGTCCTAATTTATTGGTTCCGGCGTACTAAAATATTTTTTCACATATCTACTTCCGGTATACAACGCTAAGAATGAAGTTGTAAGTACACGAAGATAACGAAGTCCTGAAAATGGTAGACAATGTACTGGTCGACGTGGAGAAGTTAGATGTCGCACCTGAAAACAAACGAATACATCACATCTAAAATTAAAAACTTAATCTAAAACTATAATCAAGTATATACATCATTAGTTGTGAAAATTTGAATCATGTTTGGATGAAAAAATACTGTGTCGATTCCGATAAAATGGTTTCCTGCTAATGATATTTTTTCCTGTTCCGGAGAGCTGTTCTAATTCAAGATAAGCCGTACCCCTCGTCGTCGAAGCCATGCACGACGTAGCTTTTGGATAACTCCACGTATGCAGCATCTTCGTCGTCAAACTCCTCGATCGTCTTACCAGTCCTTGTGTGGATGTCGTTCTGTTTATTGTCACAATTTCCGCATACGCCCTACAAATCCAAATACTTTAGTATTATACAACAACAGATTAAAGAAAAAATGTTACAAGTATAAATATTACAAGAATAAATATTACATAAATAAATATTACAGTAGTAAATATTACAGAAATAAATATTACAGAAATAAATATGATAATTATTCTTTATTTTTGCTATTAGCAATCTATTACTCGCCCATTGTATGTATACTAGGGCGGGGCTAATAACATTTCTGAAATATAGTACTGCGTACAGCTTGAAACTCTCCTGCAATAAAAGTAAGGCCTCATTCTAAATATGTACATTAAAAAATATCTTTGGAAAGCAAAGCGGGATAGACACGAGCCCGTCCTGCTCAATTATCCGTTCATCGGTCACCTGAATTTGATTCTTGTTTGAACGTTTGTTTTAAGTTGCTGACTGCTGGCAGCGTGGCTTCTTTATACTGCATATTTTAAAAGGGAAAATATTACGGAATACCTAGAGGGTCTATAAATTTCAAGGTTGAAACTAGAGTCAAGTCTGCTTAGTAATCTCCGTGGGTAGGCAAAAGCCAGAATGAGAACTAGCAACAGCTGGGGCTTTAAACAGACACGACTCTAGGCGAGCACTAGACCAGTATCTGAGGTGTCGCATTGTGCAGCTTAGGGCCACAGCACCGCCCGATACGACATTCGTCAATCGGGGACGTATTTAATAACAACGCATTCTGACTCACCGACATTACGAATAACCTGTGCTTTTGTTTTTTCTTGATCTAGTATGCTTTATCAATTGTAAGTCAGGTTTTCCGTTATGTGTGAACGTCACACCTCAATGTGGACAACGCCCACCACTCCCTCTGAAGTTCCAGGAGGGTTCCTTGCATTCCCATTGCGTCTTTATACTGCGAGATTGTGTAACCGCGGCAACGACTAGTGTCGTAGAATTGTGTTACTATGGATGGTTAAGACACGTAGTGTGGAAAACGATATAATCCTAGAGATACAAAATAGCAATCTAACTCGTGCCTATGTTCACATCACCCTGGCTAATTGTAGAACAATTAAATTTCCAACCGACGATACCGTACAAGGGTAGAAATAGCAGACCTTTACCTCTAAGTTTTCCGTCATAAGATTCCGGGGTACGGATACCGCGAAGATGTGTACGCCGTTGTAGAGCAGCCTGACACCGCACGATGTAACAGCCTCGACGTATTCCCTGTCTACAGACGTCGTGAGGACAATACCGTCTTGGGTGATATACGGTAGATTCACGACGCTTCCGTTCACCTGACAGCGTTTTAAAGTTAAATGAGCTAGCGATACAAACGAGTTCACCTGACAGCGTTTTAAAGTTAAATGAGCTAGCGATACAAACGATAAGGACAGCAAGAAAAGATCAAAATCGATAGTTTTGTGCTCGTAGAAATATCACTATTAAACTATTAAATGATTAAATTATATCGAATAGCTACAGAGAAGATGACTCTTGATTAGGCAACTCGTGTATATATATATATCACAATTGCCATGGACATGGAAGAGTTATTCACGTGTGTTGTTCAAATGAGGGCTCCACGATGGCAGCTGTAACTCGAAGCAATACCATATTCATGCATCAAAGTAATAAATAGGTTGACCTGCAAAGTTGTTTATCCGCATACCACGGAAGAGGCGAGACAGAACGGCGAGATGGGGAAGATGTGGGAAATTTGTTATTGATTTGAGTTTTTTTTTTGTCGAGGAAAGAATTTTTCTTCTGTGTAATTTAATAGCAGTTACGAAATCTTAGTGACGCGTGAAAGGGCCGCTGATGGTACGCGTGAATTTGGTTTATAGTAGATATTACCTCAGCTTTGAATCCGCGGTCGATTCGGACCATCGATTTCGCCGTGATCAGATCGACGAAGTCTGCGAACGTGTGGAGCGCGTCCTTGCTGTAATAACGTTTGGAGGCTCGGACACGAATACTGAACCCACAGTCATCATCCGTATATCTTGTTACTTCAAATGTGCACGAACCCAAGAGGTTGATCTTTTGACCGTCGAACATTTCGATGTGAGGGTCGCCGAACCCAACACAAACGCATACGTCCGCTGGAAACGTGACTAGAAGGTTAGATCTGTGTATATTTACGGTGAAAGACTACGATAGAGAAGGATGGGGAAGTGGAGGGAGAGGGGATAAATGAGAGAAAGACGTGGGAGAGAGAGCGAAGCGAGGGAGACTGGGTAGACTAGTAGGCGAGGGAGGTATAGAGAGACTGCGGCAAGAATCGATGAAATTCTTAACTTATATATTTGTTAATAAATCAGCACGCGCGGAAGTAAACCCTGATAACCTCAAATCCGTTTGTTATATGTAAAACTCTGATTTACCCTCTCCCAGAATCCAGTTTTATCTTTTGTAATTATATGATCAACATTTGACTATAAATAGTCATGATCTCAACTCAAATTTTAAAAAGAAGACACACACGGTAGAAGAGAAGGAAAACTGCGACATTTTGTTGCTACTTTATAGTTAAAATATCAGTCGCACGTACAATATGGCTATGTTATATCCCTAAGATATTTTCTTAGTAACCCATCCGGCGACACACGTTTCTCAATTTTCAAGAACGAAAACCTTGCTCATTTCCTATTGCGGAAGGCGCGGCGAAATTCATAGGCGTGAGCTGATTTGAACGTGTATTTTCTACGTTTCTCATTAAAGTCGCTCAACTCACTCAATTTTTTAAAAGGAAAACTGTCATTTAAATTCTCAAACTGCGAAGGATAACATTAAAGCTTTGTCTATCGAAAACACCCTCATTGGATGTTATATTCAAACGCAAAAAGAATGAGAATAACGCGTCGTCCGAGATAAACGATCTTCGGTGAGTCTAACACGACCAGTTGTACCACGTATCGTGTACCATACACGCTCATATAACGACGCTATAGTTAAATATGTTTTAATGTACGTACGTTCACAAACATGATGACCGTCGCCGTAGTTCGGTTTTTCGCAAACACAGTGTCCGTTTCGACAACGTGCATTTATAGCGCACCGAGTTCCCGTGCAGAGAGGTCGGTGGTCTGCAGCAAAATAATTAAATGCTTGCTATTGGCTAGTCATTAGTATGTGTTACATTTGCTGCCTCATGTTAAGTTAAATAATAATATTCACATCGGATGGAGTATGGAGTATCATTTTGAATGTATATTCACACGAACACATTTGTTACATAAATGGAACTTTTCTTAAAAACAAAAACTTACAGACCACTCATGTTTTGACATCACGAAATTATATTTAAGACTGGTATGTACGTGGCAGATGAAAAACATGCTAAAGTATCTTATACCATCGATCAAGGCGTTCAAAT
>WURV02182775.1:0-13099 GCA_011762755.2 Epimenia babai | reverse complement strand
ACTTGAAGAGAGAGAAACTTGTGATAGATCGTATAGATGGGGGAAGACTGTTGAACAACTGGGGAGCTGTGACTTGGGAGGAGCGACCCCCAAAACTGTCTCTGCTGTATCTAGCAAATGACACCATTTGTTTTTGCCATCAGCACCTCCCCCATCATGACAGCCATTACCTGTATTTATCGTATGTAAACAATTAACGGCTGTATATTTGCTCGACTGTTCAAATTTGTTGCGTAACACCCGTCTCCCACTCTGTGAACATACTGCGGAAACGATGTTTTATCAGAAGAGAAATCCGCGAGTTGTGCTGAAGACACGTTCCACGTTGAACCAGCGAGTGGTGTCCTGAGGGCACACCGGACGTACACCTCAGACAGTCAATGCCGGGTCACTGTCTCATTCAACGCAAAGTAAGTCACAAATAAACCTCGAGTGTTGACGCTTTTACTGCAGCCATTGTAAATAATCCCACACTTAGCAGATCTGTGACATATCTACGCTGTCTCCAGACATTAGGGGCCAGTTGTATGGATGAAAGTGTCTATGCTTTAGCTCGGTGGGTGTGCGTTATGTCATGTTAACCCCTGCCCCTTCTACTGAGGTAAATCTTTGTCATGTTAGCTACGTAGGCAAGCATTGTAAAGGGCCAGGAATGGCCGACACAGATATTACCTTGATAATCGGCCGGTTTATAACTAACGATCTGAGGGTTCATCAGGTTCTGTCGTGAGACGTGATCTTATTTCTTCCCATGAAAGCTCCCTGGGTAGAGGACCGATTTGATGAATCGGGTGATGGGGGTGAATCCGCAAAATAGCAATTTATTGGTGACAACCAAATTTAGGATAATTTTGTAGCAATGTCGTCCGTGGCCTCTAGGATAATTTTGTAGCAACATCATTAGTAGCCTCTTTAGGATAAATTTGAATCGAATGAGTTGATGCCACGCGGATTGAGGTAAATAGAGTATGGTTTATAGCTAATGGGAGATACATACAGAAAATACAGAATAGATGTTGGCTTTGGTAGGGGCTAATCATACAAGGTGTTCACCTATCTCGTTTTCTACCTGCTCATGTAGACAGGCTGACTTGGTTTTGTGTATTTGTGTTTCAACACATTCACAGAACATAATGAGATGGTGACGTATCGTTCCAGCGATAAACAAAGATATCTGTCAGCTCAAATATCAACTTCATCAGCTGAATGAGCAATTGTACTAAGATATGAACGTAACATTACCAGCCGTGACAGCAGACATAAACAGAAATAGAGGGAAACGATACCTTTGAATTTCACTAACGTAATTCTCCCTCATTATTCATGAAGACTGACTTAGTGTGGGTTTGATGGCAGGCACGAGGAGCTGTACGAGGCGGTGCTGGTGTTTGGTGGGATGCTGGGTGAGGAACCGCGGCGTGTCTACGTAACCGGGGCAGGGTCATACGATGAGAAGCATATAACCCATCTCACCACATAGATGGGGCTGACGGTTATCTTTATTATTATTATTGAATGTTGCGTCTGATTATACAAACCTAATGCTATGTACATGAATGATGGTCACAACTTATACACATGAGAGAAAAGCATGGAAAATAAAATATATATATATCTGCAGTGCCCAAACCATGATCCCTTAGCTTGTTTTATTATCAAACTATTCGTATAATGTCACATTATCCAGGCACCCTTGATATATTAGCGAGATTTTCATTGGATATTGACGTGTTTCTACGTAAATACCTGAAATCTTTACCCCCTGATACTTCCCGTCTCGTGCGATCCATAACTACTGTTCTACCACGTTCGGTTAATGTGACTCACATTGAAACGTAACGCCATCGTTCCAGGTACATTTGTACATTTGATTTTATTCTTCCTTCTGCTCTCATAGCTATAAATAGTACAGGCTGACGATACACACACGGGAAGCACTTTCTTTCACTCATATATTAAGCATCTAATAAATATATAAATATAACGCCAGGCTGTTTGATCGAAACATCCTAAAAAATTGTGTGCAGTATTAAATCATAATAAAGAGTCATTCAGACTAACTACGTATTTATTGTCACGCTCGAGAACGTCTATTCTCCTGAATACATCCAACATCAGTATTTTTTGTGAAAGAGTTGCGTCTGGTTACCGTATATACTCGCCTATAAAACGGTTTTTAAAGACAAAATTTCAGTTCTTAAAGTCTACCCCCCCGTCTTACAGGCGGGTCAATAAAAATAAAAAAATTTTCGCCAGTAAAGGGTAAGTTTCCCATCCAAATGATAATGGCGGCCGATCGCCGTGAATGACTGTAGAAGGGGTAGCACCCACAAACTCCTCCCTAGACTTATAGGCGGGTCAAGAGCAAAACCACAATTTCGTCGGCCAAAGTTGGGGGTCGACTTATAGACGGATTGACTTACAGGCGAGTATATACGGTATATTTTTATTGATCAAGCACTCCGGAATTGCGTTTTTACGGAAAGTGCTGTGGATTTTATTAGAATAGTGTACTTTCTGTACACAATTGGTTGAGGGAAGGAGGTGAGGCGATCAAGACAAGACAAGATGCTACTACAGGTAGATTTTTTTATACATTACGAATCTTTAGACGAAGACAGACAGACGACTAAGAAAACGGATAGATGAGATATGCACCTATAAATACCTACAAAATGACACAAAAATATATATCACACCTGTTAGAATTTACCTGGATTTATGAAGACATTTCATCGTATACCACTTGTATGTAAATAGCCAATCCACTGAGTAAATATCAAGATTAACCACACAAAGATTGATTTTTTTTGTAATTTACTTGGAATTAAATGGCTTCGTTTACTGTAATGTATTCTCCAAATGCAATTTTTTGGTGAAAATTCCATTGTATCAATATAGTAGAATAAATGGGGCACGATTTCGTGTAATAACCATTCAAACAGGCAAGCTTGAAATGAATTTCAAATCATTGTTATCTTAATCCAGTGTATGAAACCAATGTTCCACACTGCGTCTGTCTGTCCGTCCGTCCGTTGTTTATGGATTGTAATCAAAAGGTGTGACAACAATATACAGAACTAAAAATAAATATTTAGCACAAACAAAATGGAATAAAAGCACAATTCATATTACTATGTGTTAACCTTCTGGGTCACTCACCCACTGTGTGACACACAAACAAGAATAAAATTCGGTGGTAAATTATATTTATCTCCCTTTAATTAAACTTTCACCCACTGTTATAAAATATACACGCCAAAGTTTCTAGCACTGACAAAATCCCTAAATACACGGATTTCACCCATTTATGATCATATCAAGTGCCTAACCATTTTAGAGATGGCGATGTAATAGAGCTGACTGTCAAGCAGTTTAAAATACGAATCTAAAGCTTCAACTACTGGGTGACCTGCGCAATCAGGACTCAAGCGATTCTAGTGGATTCGTTTGAATCAAGCTGAGTATCTCATTGGATGGTTGTACTGTCGGTAGGTTTGGTGTCAGCGATGGGAGTTCGTGATGGTAGAAGCCGCGTCGAGTTACGAGTCTAAATGGGTGCAATACAGCAGGTCATTGGGTCGCTGAGGTCGCGGGGGTCGCGGGGGTCGCGGGATTCTGTGAATCGGCGATGCTTAATTGAGCAAATGCGATGAGGTTCTTGTCATGGGGCGCCTCGTTTGGTTTACAACCAGAATGCTGAAAATACAGCGTCAACTGTGAGCAGAATGCTGTTGCTCTGTTGTTGGAGTTGATCAGTCTGCCGTCGGGGTCCGCTTGAGCCTGGTGAGGGTAGTACAACTGGTTTAGGTTACACCGACACGCCCGAGCGAGACCGAAACCGCGATGATTCCCCAAAGTAACCCGACTGAACAACTCATAACTCACAGCGGACGTAGATATCACGAGTAAGTGCATTTTGTGTAATAGCCACCAACACTAAGTGGGTAAGATGCTACGATGTTACGGCGATGTTTATAAGTTGATAAGCGTTACCCACTCACCAAAGCAAACGTGAGCGATTTGAGGTCAGTCGTATCCAACATTTTCTGTAAATTAGCTGCCACTGGAAATATATACGCATTATATTAGCATAGGAATTAGATAACTGGCTCACAGTGTTATGCTGCGTGCTTAAATCCCTCCACCATATTCTGAACTGTGAACCGCTCTTAGAGCACGTTCGCGTGGCATAGAGCGGGATATTAAGTAACCTATTTATTATTATTATTATTATACGTCCAAAGACAACATCGGGATATCACCGCGATATCATCGGGATATCACCGCGATATCATCGGGATATCACCGCGATATCATCGGGATATCACCGCGATATCATCGGAATATCACCTGGATATCACCGCGATATCATCGGGATATCATCGGGATATCACCGCGATATCATCGGGATATCACTGCGATATCATCGGGATATCACCGCGATATCATCGGGATATCACCGCGATATCATCGGAATATCACCGGGATATCACCGCGATATCATCGGGATATCACCGCGGTATCATCGGGATATCACCGCGATATCATCGGGATATCACCGCGATATCATCGGGATATCATCAGGATAGTGGGAGAATAGCGATATGATAGCAGCAGTAATGGTAAACAGGACAGCAACGGTATCTCAGCCCAGATATAGCAAGATGATAGGAGATTAAAGAGACAATTGAGATAAATTATACCGGAATGGATTAAGGGATAGCTAAAAGAGAAGTTGAGTAGAACAAAATAGAACAGGAGAGTGCAACAATAGATCGAAGAGAAAAGGACTAGATCGTTACTGTCATACAGCACTCGATACGGTTAACTTTAACTTCCGAATAAATCGGTGACAACTGCACACCCAGACCCACACCCAGTATAGAGATACAGTAGATGCTGTACTTGAGTTAAGCAAGAAACTAAACGGATTGGTATGGAGAGGGAGTAACTGACCAACAATCATGTCTTTGCCGTTGACGAGACCGGCGTCCACCAACTCACGCGCCACGCTGTCGGAAGAATCTGCCGAAACGTGCCATAAAAAACATCAACAGTGTGTGAGTAGAGAAACTGTACGTAAGCTATACAGTGTATAAAACATGTGGTCCTTAGCAGTGTGTAAGTGGAGGACAGTGTATACTATACAGTGTATAGGTTCGAGACAATACCAAATACTTAACATTCTACCTTTGTATCAAAAAGTCGGACACAAACAGATGCGCCTTAAAAATATGGATAAAGACCAAAATCCACAGAAATATGTATGGACATACTATTGTTCACCTCAGGCTGAATACCGAGGTAAACGTTGTGTAGGCCATCTTTTTCTGACCCTTACAATGCTAGCCCATGTGGTTAACATGACAAAGCCTCATAATTCAGCCTGGGTGATGAGGGGTGGTGGACAATACCGTAGTGGAAACCCACTTAGTGTGGGTGGACACTTGACCTTCGTTGACCTTCATCTCTTCACCCGACTGGTTCCAATGACCTACAGACAGGCTACACAACAGGCTGTGGCACACTCCGTTCAGTCTGTGAGAGTTGAGTATTTACACTGAGACAATGAGGGAGCAGAAAGGTATCTGTCATAGAGACCACGTAGAGACCATATAGAGACCACGTACAAACCACGTAGAGACCATATAGAGACCACGTAGAGACTATATAGAGACCATATAGAGACCACGTAGAAACCACGTAGAGACCATATAGAGACCACGTAGAGACCATATAGAGACCACATAGAGACCACATAGAGACCATATAGAGACCACGTAGAGACCATATAGAGACCACGTAGAGACCATATAGACCACGTAGAGACAATATAGAGACAATATAGAGACCATGTAGAGACCACCCAGAGAGCATCCGAAGCACAAGCAAGATGGAGGGAAGAAGCCCCTACACTGAAGGGTTACCCTGACCCCCTGACCCCCCCCTACAAAAACACCAAGTAGTAGATGATTTCTTTGAAATTCAAAAGGATGATATGTTATATACATGCATTACACACAGAGTGGGATGTTATATACAGACATAACACACAGAGTGGGGTGTTATATACAGACATAACACACAGAGTGGGATGTTATATACAGACATAACACACAGAGTGGGATGTTATATACAGACATAACACGCAATGTGGAGCATAGCCATAGACCGAGATGTTATATACAGATCTACTGTATCATGCATAGAGCCGGGGAGGCTAGCATATTTTACGAAGGCATAGTGACCTTAGCTAATATTAACCTTGTCCAGGGGTGAAATCAAACTTGATATCGTTCAATTCACGCTTCTCGTTCCTGAAATATGTGCGCATCTGTCCTATCATGTAAACGATGAAAATGTCAAATGAAAATAACAGTTCAAGCTTTGATGTGTCCCTACTGTTAGTAGGAAATAAGCTGATTACCAATGTAATTTTTGTGTAGGCCACCTTTTTCTGGCCCTTTACAATGGTTACCCCGTAACGTAGTTAAAACTAAAATATTCTGGATCACATAGTAACGCTGATATAATTTGCAGAAGGTGTAATAGTCAAGTGTAGATGGGTATGCAAAACAAACTGTTGCTGTGGAATGTTATGTCAAAACTAGACAGATAACACCTGACAGAGGACGTGGTAGACAGTAAACACTGTGGAGGTGCTACGTCTCTATCTCCTATACATCTTGACCCCGGAATATAGGATATAATACAAACACAGCTAGTGGTGAACTACCATACCTTGATGTCACCATCAAGAACTGACAGTCTGTCCAGAGAGATACAAAACCTGACGCCACCCTAATGAGCAGATGGTGTTTGTTACTGATTTACTGGTGACCAGTGACCAGAGAGTCACTTACCGCAAGCGAAGAACGAGATTCAACACTGGTGGAAGGTTGGGTTTCTCCTGTAAGTATCGTCCGAAACGTTCACCTATGATACTGACTGCATTACGACTAATAAACCACGTTCTTGGATGTCTCAAGACTAATAATTATAATGAAGCTTGATTTTAAGTGCCATATTATCCATTTGTCATTATGACAAGATGATGCCTACGACACTTAACAATATAAAAAGGTAGTATATCAAAAAAAAAACAAATAATGACATGGAACAATGGATGAATCTAGAATCACACTAGGCTCCATAATAAAATGGTGAAGAATAAACTATTGCCTAAATTATATATACACAATATGTATATATAATATATATATATATATATATATATACATTCATGGTCCAAATGCCCATAAAGAGGCTACACAATAATATTATATGGTACACCCTGCTATTTCGGCGTTGATTATTTAGAAGATGATGAGATAGTTGAGAGGTAAGCACCATAGCGACCACCCGAGGTCCGACCTCACACCAACCGAGAGGGACACTAGATGAGCAACCAATACCAAGAACAAGGTTGTAATGTGCTCAACCAAGGATTGATCCGTGGTCTGAATTCAATGACCACTAAGACACCAACCATCTCGCCACTAAGACACCAACCATCTCGCCACTGAGACACCAGCCATCTCGCCACTGAGACACCAACCATCTCGCCACTGAGACACCAGCCATCTCGCCACTAAGACACCAACCATCTCGCCACTAAGACACCAACCATCTCGCCACTAAGATACCAACCATCTCGCCACTAAGACACCAACCATCTCGCCACTAAGACACCAGCCATCTCGCCACTAAGACACCAACCATCTCGCCACTAAGACACCAACCATCTCGCCACTAAGACGCCAACCATCTCGCCACTAAGACACAACCATCTCGCCACTAAGACGTCAACCATCTCGCCACTAAGACGCCAACCATCTCGCCACTAAGACGTCAACCATCTCGCCACTAAGACACCAACCATCTCGCCACTAAGACGCCAACCATCTCGCCACTAAGACGCCAACCATCTCGCTACTAAGACGCCAACCATCTCGCCACTAAGACACCAACCATCTTGCCACTAAGACGCCAACCATCTCGCCACAAAGACACCAACCATCTCGCCACAAAGACACCAACCATCTCGCCACAAAGACACCAACCATCTCGCCACTAAGACACCAAGATTTTACACCAAGAGGCTACACAGAGTTGAAATCTCGCTTCTCTCTTCTTTTATTTCCCTATTTACTACCGCTGAATGTGATGTTTGTAGATTATCATATTCATACGTAACGCAGCGACCATATTAAGACCACTTTATGTAATAATTGTCCTTGTCGTATGTGGCGTGGCTTTCAATAACTTGATGAAATTTAAAGATGCTCGTGTATTTTATTGTCTATTAATGTCTATTCTTCTCTATTATTGTTTATTATCGCTAATTATTGTCTATTATTGTTTATTATTGTCTATTATTGTTTATTATTGTCTATTATTGTTTATTATTGTCTATTATTGTCTCTTAATGTCTATTATTGTTTATTAATGTCTATTATTGTTTATTATTGTCTATTATTGTTTATTATCGTCTATTCTCCCAGTCAAAAGCCTTGCGCTTTTTCTGCGTAAGACAGGCCGCTTGGCTGAATTTAATATGTCAGCTAGTTAATATGAAACACTAGGTGTCTACCATTGAATCTGGGCTAGCCTTGTAAAGGGCCTTCTAAGGCCTACACAACGATCTCTGATCAGCCCATAAATAAATAAATAAATAAATCGTCTATTATTGTTTATTACTGTCTATTATTGTTTATTAATGTCTAATATTGTCCATTATTGTCTATTATTGTCCATTATTGTCTATTATTGTCCATTATTGTTTATTATTTTCTATTATTGTTTATTATTGTCTATTATTGTTTATTATTGTCTATTATTGTTTATTATTGTCTATTATTGTTAATTATTGTCTAGTATTTTTTATTAAGGTCTAATGTTGTTTATTATCGTATATAATCGTCTATTATTGTTTATTATCGTCTATTATAGTTTAATTTTGTCCATCATTCTTTGTTACTGAGAGTGACACGAACTTATCAACATACAGAGTGATCGGCGTCCGGCGTTACGGGCGTCTCGTTGACCCGATCGTCTGGGTAGGCGGCGAGTTGGTCACCCCCTGCACTCGATGGTGCATGTATGGGGAGTGAATGAGTTGTGTCTGGCAGGACACCTACACTCTCGCCACTCTGTCCCTGCAGCGTAATATATCCCACATAAACATCGTAACTACAACCGAGCAATACTATTTTATCTTCCAATTTCTAGAATATTCAAGAATTTTTTGACATACTAAATGTGGATTTCATTCAAAACTGAATCATTGAATCATTAGTGTTTTAGACTTGTACCAGAGTTTAATGCTTACTTATCAACCAAAAATTAAAGAGGTAAAACTAAAAACATTTCTCTCTTTATTAATGTCACTCGTCCGAGTGCTGAAGACAGAAAGATTGTAGGAAAGTACGAGACCGATCAGGAAAGAACTGCCAAGGAGAGAGAATCGTAAGGCATGCATTAAATATTATGGGGAGACTTCATTCAAAATTGGACAGAGTGTACAGACAGGTAAGAATCGTGTTGGTGTGTCCATGGTTGCATGTTTCCTCCACAATCATTCACTCACGTAGATTTGGTTAAAGCAAGCAGGTCATGCAAACAACCTAATGCTAAACACGAAATACACAGAGAATCTATCTTAATGAAAACAGGTAACGAAAAGTTTATGGCCGTGTTAGTTTGATAGAGACACCTAACAATTTGTGTGTGTGGCCACGTTAGTTATTAAATATAGCTAAGAAAACACATTACATTGTAGGTATGTTAGTTAGACACATCCAGTAACACATGTGTAACCGTGTTAGTTATATAGACACATCAAGTAACACATCCGTGGCCATGTTAGTTATATAGACACACCTAGTAACACATCTGTGGCCATATTAGTTGTATAGACACACCTAGTAACACATCTGTGGCCATGTTAGTTATAAAGAGACACCTAGTAACACATCTGTGGCCATGTTAGTTGTATAGACACACCTAGTAACACATCTGTGGCCATGTTAGATATATAGACACATCTAGTAACAGATATGTGGCCATGTTAGTTATATAGACACATCTAGTAACACATATCTGTGGCCATGTTATATAGATACATCTGGTAACACATCTACGGCCATGTTATATAGATACATCTAGTAACACATCTGTAGCCATGTTAGTTACATAGACATATTTAGTAACTCTTCTAGTAACACATATAGCGATGTAACTTTATTGTAAGCAATTACCTCTTCCAAAAGCCGGGGGGACTGAAAGAAACCAACTATGAAATCAAAAACACAGTAAAACAACTGGGATATAAATCTATGTGTACCACAGTTTCAGCAAATAAACGAAATCTTAGATGGCACACTACATACACAGGTGTAAACATGTGGTCAGAGTAGAGACAACAGTCATGTTTTACACTTCAATCGTGTAACCTTTGTACATAAAGTATGATGTTGGGTCGCTGACTATAGGTTGACTATGACTTTTCAACTACACCTTCAAGGTATAACCCCGCCCTCAAGGGCTTACTGTGAAAGCTGCCCTCAAAGTATAAATTTGCCGCAAGTATATAACTCCTCCCTCAAGGTTTAACTCCTCCCTCAAGGTTTAATTCCTCCCTCAAGGTTTAACTCCTCCCTCAAGGTTTAACTCCTCCCTCAAGGTATAACTCCTCCCTCAAGGTATAACTCCTCCCTCAAGGTTTAACTCCTCCCTCAAGGTATAACTCCTCCCTCAAGGTATAACTCCTCCCTCAAGGTATAACTCCCCCGTCAAGGTATAACTCTGCCCTCAAGGTATAACTCCACCCTCAAGGTGTTACTGTATAATCCGCCCTCATAGTATAACTTTGCCCTCAAAGTGTTACTGTATAATCCGCCCTCATAGTATAACTTTGCCCTCAAAGTGTTACTGTATAATCCGCCCTCAAGGTATAACTCCGCCCTCAAGGTATAACTCCGCCCTCAAGGTATAACTCCGCCCTCAAGGTATAACTCCGCTATTAAGGTGTTACTGTATAATTTCCCTCAAAGTATAAAGTTGCCAAAAGCGTATAACCTGCCCTCTCTCTCCATTACTGTGTTACTGTGTATAACTCTGATTCCACCCTCACTGTACATCGCTAACATCAATCACCCTTTACCTCAATCACCCCTTTCCTAGATAACCCCACCACCCGCCCCGCTATATCCGCCAACCAAGTATCCTCACCCTCTCCGACAGCGCTGCCAGTTTTCCTTCGACTGAATTCTCATCGAACTCTTCGTCGGACCACTCCCACGTCCCGTCGCGAGTTTTGTGCAGCCGACCGGATGACCCGGGCACCCGCTTGACCTTCTGGGGCAGCTTGACTGCGGATCCTTCAGCCATGAGAGATTTCATCAAGCTCGCTTTGTCCTGGGAGGTTTATAAACAAAACACGCCATGTCTACAGGATCACGTTGAATCACTGGTAAAACAGAGAGAACGCGGGGTTTCAGTGATCCCCGACTAAGTATGGTGAACGCCAATCATACAATCACAACACCGATGGTCTCGTTCCACCTTTGTACAATTTTACAACAAACAGCCACTTAAGTACACGTCTTTCTCGATATTCGAGCACGATAATCTTGCTGATATTCTGTGATGTAGGGTGCACAAGAATCCCCGCTTTGTATGGGTTGCCTTGTGCATCCATCTTGATTACACCACCATGTAAGTTATATACAGAACTACGTGACGTAACAGACGATTGTGTCAAGTCTAAGCCAAATTGAGACAAGAAAAGTCTGACACTATAGTAATGAACAGATTCTGACACACACATGATATGCCGGCACACCATTACATATCACGACACACCATTGCACATCCGAACACTCTTACGGACATGAAACACCCTGACACACACCATTAAATATACAACACCCTGACAAACACTTGCACACAGCAAACCGTAACACACCATTACACACATAACACCTCCACATGACACACCTTTATACACATGACACACCCAACACAAAAGTGGCACACACAATTATCAGTATGTACTCACTAACCTTGGCTTTTTTAAAGAATTCATGTTTCAGCAGCTGTTTGGCTGATGGCCTGAAATCATTGAAACACCAAACAAAGCTGGAGACAATCACTGATATTAATAACGCGACCTGTAGAGCAAGTTTTATAGCGAATAAATCAATACATCGGTGTAAAAATAATAAATGAAAAGTGAAATAAACTTCAAACCGGACATGGGTCAAACGCGATTTGCCTATCTCAAAGGTGTGGCGTGTATTATGTATTGAGATGTGTTTCATGCCAATGAATGAAAAATTACCGTATAAATAACTGACGACACGCGAAGTTGGCAATGATTCTGATATAACTACTGTAAGAACTATCCCTTCATGCTGTACTTATTACGAATGACCTTCATGCTGTACTAGTTATGAATGACCTTCATGTTGGACTAATTACGAATGACCTCCATGCTGTACTAATTACGAATAACCTTCATGCTGTACTAATTACGAATGACCTTCATGCTGTACTAATTACGAATGACCTTCATGCTGGACTAATTACCAATGACCTTCATGCTGGACTAATTACGAATGACCTTCATGCTGTACTAATTACCAATGACCTTCATGCTGTACTAATTACCAATGACCTTCATGCTGTACTTTTTACGAATGACCTTCATGCTTTACTTATTACAAATGACCTTCATGCTGTACTTATTACGAATGACCTTCATGCTGTACTTATTACGAATGACCTTCATGCTGTAATAATTACGAATGACCTTCATGCTGGACTAATTACGAATGACCTTCATGCTGTACTAATTACCAATGACCTTCATGCTGGACTAATTACCAATGACCTTCATGCTGGACTAGTTACCAATGACCTTCATGCTGGACTAATTACCAATGACTTTCATGCTTTACTAATTACCAATGACCTTCATGCTGGACTAATTACCAATGACTTTCATGCTTTACTAATTACCAATGACCTTCATGCTGGACTAATTACCAATGACTTTCATGCTTTACTAATTACCAATGACCTTCATGCTGGA
>WURV02182764.1:0-13100 GCA_011762755.2 Epimenia babai | reverse complement strand
TATATCTTCTCTAGAGCTTAATGGATATTGGAGCATTAATCTTGATGGTGTGATGATGCAGCATCTTGTGTTTGACAGCTGAGCTAATGGGTACACTTAAATTGAATATATTTCATATTTCATGCAGTATGTGTGATGCAATATGTGCGGCGTATGAGCATGCATTAATGTGTGATTGAATGGGGTTTGAGTGAATGGAGTATGGTTCAATAAAGTGTGGAAGGATGAATGGTATTTTAATGAAAATGGGCTGGCAAATTCTTACATAGATGAAGTATACGTGGATGATGTGCGAAGTAATAATATTTGCATGAATGCAGTATGCATGAATAAAGTATGCATGAATGAAGTATACTGTACATAGATGAAGTATGCATGAATGAAGTATACATAAATGAAGTATGCATGAATGAGGTATACATAGATGAAGGATTCATGAATGAAGTATACGTAGATTGAGTATGCATGAATGAAGTATACATAGATGAAGTATGCATGAATGAGGTATACATAGATGAAGGATTCATGAATGAAGTATACATAGATTAAGTATGCATGAATGAAGTATACATAGATGAAATATGCATGAATGAAGACTGTAGGATGAAGTAAGCAAGGATGAAGTATGTCAATAAGGACCACAAGATGAAGACTAAATGAGTGAAGTATGTAAATGAAGTACCCTGACGTTGTTCACACTCATGATGCTGCCACTGTTGTCCATGTACTGCTTGAGATCCATTTCCTGGCGTCACGGTAAATATAAGCACAGCAAAGTAAATCATAGTGTGACATTTATATACATAACTTGCGCAGTTCGGCAACTGACAGTTCACGAGATAGGCAACTCTTAATGAAAGGTGCCCCAGCACCTACTTGTGCGTCCATAAATAAATTTCACTGGTACTTACAGAGTTTTTAGGTTCGAGAGATAGACCCAAATATTTTATTTCGAAATACTTTCAGACACTAAATGAAAATACAAATCAGAGAAACCTATTTTAAGTCGTGAAATGCTTGAAAAATCTTATAAATAATACATTACATAGAATATATAATTATCTCCCCTGAGCATAATGTTTGCATACATACGTCCTAATAAACCAAAAAAAAGTACCTTTCCCAAGGATACAAAATACATGGGAAGAATACAAATGATATTCACTGGGATTCGATTCCTGCACCTTCTGGTTCAGCTATATTCCCCGGGAGTCAAACCGTCCACCTCCCGGTTCATACCCAGGTGCTCCACCAACTGAGCCATCCCATTCCTCAGACTGTGTTCTATTTAAGTGTACTGAAGACAGGAATAAACGATTAGATGTGTCAATGTAACGTCTTGCTCCGGATGCGAGTCTGTCAAGACACGGCAATAGGAAACGGGTCTAGCTCAGTGGTAGAGCGCCGCCCTCCGAACCCGAAGGGAAACGGTTGGAATCTTGGCGATACTATTGTGTTTTTCTGTTGTATTCTTGGGCAAGGTACTTTATCCCGATTGCTCCGGTCGACTTAGCCATAAATAAGTACCGGTGAAATTTCTTTGTGGCAACGCAAACGCAAATTAATACACACTGGGAAAGTAAATTTGCGAGTGGCTTACCGGCACCTGTTATAGAGCTGCCAACCCCCTGTGAGTCCTCACAAACTGTCATTTGCCAAGCTGCGCAAGTGGCTTTAAAGTGCGGGATATAAATGCCTTATTTACTTACTTTTAACCTGAGAAAAAAATTGTGTAAGAGCAATAAAAACTGACAATACGTATGATGGCAGAAGTGAAGGAAGGTTGGCAACATAACGAAATTTTAAAAACGTTACGGAGTGATTTCTTTGGAAAAACAATATATTAAGCCAATTTTTTTCTTAATAGAAATTGCTTGGAAAATTATATAGAATACTGAAAAAGGAATAACAGAAGGATATGAGTTTCGTATTTTTTTAAATGGAAAAATGAAGATGATATGTAAAATTTGGGACAGTACTCACAAGATATTCAAAGACTAGAGTGAGACATTGGTCAGTGTGGATGATGTCATGCAGGGTGACAATGTTGCAATGTTTGAGGTCGCGCAGTAGTGATACTGGAACGAATGAGGCACGCAAGATCATATATATAGGTCATATAGTAGAAATAGTGGAAACAATCAGACGCACAAGATTATAGGTCGTGTAGTAGAGATAGTAGAAACAATGAGGCGCACAGGATTATAGGTGATATAGTAGAAATAGTGGAAACAATGAGACACATAGGATAATAGGTGATATAGTAGAAATAGTGGAAACAATGAGACACACAGGATTATAGGTGATATAGTAGAAATAGTGGAAACAATGAGATACACAGGATTATAGGTGATATAGTAGAAATAGTGGAAACAATGAGACGCACAAGTTAATAGGTCATATAGTAGAAATAATCGAAACAATGACACGCACAGGATAATAGGTCATATAGTAGAAATAGTGTAAATGATGACACACCCAAGTTAATAGGTCATATAGTAGAAATAGTCGAAACAATGACACGCACAGAATAATAAGTCATATAGGAAAAACACTGTCCATTCATGCCACTGGATCCAGACGCCCACAGAAAACCTACGTATATCAGACACGCCACTACGTCTGTGATAGTTGATGGTTGTTGATAACTAGATACGTAGTGGAGAAAGGTAAACGCCGTAGAGATACAGACACAATTATAAGCACAGCCACATCAAGAGGAAATATAACCACCATGCATGGGAAAAATGGGAATGGATGAGTCTTCTGTATTAATGTCTGATGATCTAACAACTATGCTAACTGCCCCGCCCCACGGAAGATTTTAGGTCGTGTAGTGGAGATAGTAAAAACAATGAAACATGCAAATTCACGGAGATGCTGCATTCGTTAACATATAACTTTATCCATAAGCCAATAGAAATAAGTACAGTAGCCAATGGAAGGAGGTACATCAGGTGATTGGGAGAGATGTATATTAGCCAATAAGAATGAGGCATTTCAGCCAAAGGGAATGGGGCACATACCCTCGCGAATCGCGGTACATGGCGCCCCTTCTTCATGCTCCAATCGTATTTCCTTGAGGGCAACAACTGTGTCGGTTAAACGACTTTTACCCTTGTAGACTGTAGCATATGTACCCTGCAAATTAGTGTGTCGATAAAAACCACTCCAGTCAGTGGTAGTCGAGTCATTAAAGACATGAATTAGCTAATGAATAACTAAAGACATGAATCTAGCTAGTGATGGTGGAATAACTAAAGATATGAATCTAGCTAATGACTGTGGAATAACTAAAGACATGAATCTAGCTAGTGATGGTGGAATAACTAAAGACATGAATCTAGCTAGTGATGGTGAAATAACTAAAGACATGAATCTAGCTAGTGATGGTGGAATAACTAAAGACATGAATCTAGCTAGTGATGGTGGAATAACTAAAGACATGAATCTAGCTAGTGATAGTGGAATAACTAAAGACATGAATCTAGCTAGTGATGGTGGAATAACTAAAGACATGAATGTAGCTAGTGGTGGTGGAATAACTAAAGACATGAATGTAGTTAAGAAAAATGTCAAGAGCCAAGATATAATGTAATGTCGTCTCGGTGTTAGATGTCAAATGATGGACGGGTAATGACACATATCTACGTTGCGTACGTCATTCGGTGAGTAAAAAACTAAAGATGATCATGGCGTGTCGATATAGAGCTATTGTTAGGTATATCAAGAACGGTTTGGCACAGAAAGAAGTAAGGGGTGAAGTAATTATAGGGAGAGGTATCAACTGAATACAGGCTCTCATACGCGGTTTACCTGCTGAGTTGGTAATGTGCCGTGAAATTCTATTTCCCAGATGATGTAACGCCATGTAGTTTTTGTAAGGTTAAAAGGAGGTTATCTATATCGAGCACAGCAAAACTCTTAGCCCGGGGTGTAATTAATTAAATGAGTTACGTGTGGCAATTTAAAAGTTTAAGTACATTTACAAATGTATAAAATTTATAGACCGAAATACAACTAAGACTTTCATATGCGGTTTACAATACATGTTTATAGCAGCTATTCAACGCAGATACGATAACTTGGACACTGTCATATGAGCGGGGAAGGATAATATCAAATGTCCACCCATTTTAGAGATGGGTCAAGTTTAGTAATCGATGATAAATGACCCACTAGGGGCAATTCCACGGAAGAGTCGACTAGATAGCGGTTTCGAACTTGTAACTTTTGGTTTACGAGTCTGGCATTCTTACCACTCAGCTATCTACTCCGGATCCAGATATTTTAGTCAATTGATAGATACAATGATGAAATAAATCAAGGAATGAGCAAATCAAATAATGAATAAATACAGTAGTGAATAAATCAAGAATTGAATAAATCAAGGAATGAATAAATCAAGTAATGAATGAATCAAGTAATAAATGAATCAAGTAATGAATGAATCAAGTAATAAATGAAACAAGCAATGAAAAATTCAAGTAATGAATGAATCAAGTGATGAATGAATCAAGTAATGAATGAAACAAGTAATGAATAAATCAAATAATGAAAACGTAAATCAAATAATGAATAAATCAAATAATTGAAAACGTAAATCAAATAATGAATAAATCGAGTTATGTATAAATCAATAATGAACACATCAAGTAATGAATGAATCAAGTAACGACTAAATCAAGAAATGCATTAATCAATGGTAAAAAAAAAACAATAAATCAATAAAGAGAAATAAATCAATTAATTGATCATTTAATTAAACGCCAAAGATTTCAATATTTCATTAGTTCTTGCATCCATCACAATACATCACTAATACATCAGTAATACACCACAATACACCACAAATACACACCGCACAAGTACCACGAGTCTACTTAAGGTGATCTTGATCAAGGGACTGTACTGCGGAAATAAATCTACCACGGCAATTATGCCTATATAAACAATGCTGACAATGTTATTATATAGATTATGCACGCACCTCTCCGAGTTTATCCAATTTCGTGTACGATTCTATTTTGCCGAAACCGATTTCGGACTGAAAAAGAATTATGAGCACGTTATGTTTGCGGCTGGTGTTTGATCGAGTGGAAATTGTATGCACTACGAGAAAGGTTTTTGATAAAGTGAAGAGGTATGGAGAACTAGGTGACTATACCGGGCAGACGGCCCGGTGGAAGGAGGCGAGGAATGGCTTAGTAAAATTCGGTAAGGATTTATCCATTACTATTAATGGCCTGATAGAATTAGGTGAAGAATGGGCAGGTGGGCTAGTATAATGAGGTAAGGAATTGTCAAGTGGCCTGATACAATTGGGTGAGGAATGGGCAGGTGGCCTGGTAGAATTAGGTAAGGAATTGTCAAGTGGCCTGATACAATTGGCTGAGGAATGGGCAGGTGGCCTGGTAGAATTAGGTAAGGAATTGTCAAGTGGCCTGATACAATTGGGTGAGGAATGGGCAGGTGGCCTGGTAGAATAAGGTAAGGAATTGTCAAGTGGCCAAATGGAATTATGTTAGGAAAGGGCAGGTGGCCTAATTAAATAAGGTAATAAATGAGCAGATGGACTAAATCACAGGGAGGATCATCGCAGAAAAAACAACCATTAGGGGATGTCAAACCCTTCTGTTATGACTTCTATCTACAAATGTGCCGGATAGATTAAGTTATCAATACAGACCACGTATGTGTGTATATGTAAGGCCACCTAGTAATATATAGAGGCCACATATATATGGAGGCCACTCATCATAGTAAGTTTGTGTGTTCTGTATCCACGGAACTATGAAGATGACTTGGCATGCACATAGACTACTATAGAGCGTCTAATAAATGTGATTTTTATTCGACGATCTGCTACAAATTCAAAATCTAACGAATACATGATATGGGGATCACTAGAAAGGCCTGCTATTTCTCATTAAAATGAGCTATGAAAAATTAAAATCAATCAACATTTGTTGATCAGAGATCTGGATATTTTACCGAGACAGGTCAAAATGCCATCGGGACCAAGTTTTATGTTTCTTGGAGCTGAATTAAAACAAAAATTATGTAAGCTCTTTTGTGCTACTGACATGCTTGTGTGTTAAAAAAATGTGACGGCTTAAGACCCCACTCCTGCCATGTGGCCTCCCTTCCTCTCCACGAACAAGTGGACCTCCTCGCCATATCACCTACGGCTCTGCGAACGACGCCAGGAGTCAACCTTGAGCTGTGAACCTTGGCAGTTATTCAGTCTCTGAGTGTTTGCAAGTCAGCCGCGGGAGTCATGTAGACTTCAGAAATCCCCAGAGGGAAAAGTAACAAGGGGTCTCGGGAGCGAGTTGCCACTCTACGTCGTGATTCACCAAGGACTTGGTGCACACTTGGTGAACCATGATGATGTCATACTGATCAAATACCTTCAGAAGGTCCACACTGTACAGCATTTATATGGACAGCTGAAGCACCTAGAGGAAGTACTCGGAGAAAAAAGGCCAGGAATGCTTACAAAATGACTCCTGTTTCACCGAGACAATGCACCAGCCCATAACTCACATGGCAATAATTCAAGATTGCGGATTCAAACTTGTTCCCCATGCACCTAATTCGCCAGACTTGGGCCCACTCCGACTTCCATCTTTTTCCCAGAAGAAAAAAGATTCGCCAATTTTGCCAGTGATGATGACGTCATAGCTGCAGTCGAGCGGTCTCTTGAATCAGAAACAAAAGAGTCCTTCTACACTGGGATGAAATCACTTAAGCGCCGTTGGAGCAAGTCTTCAGTCCTTGAGGCGGACTATGTGGAAAGATCAATTTACAAAAACCTTTTATCACTTTTAGTTTCTCTGATGCTTAAAACTTTTCATAAACCCCATATTTCATAAACAGCATTAGTTGTTACATAAATAATTAGTTACATTAAATCCAATTTATTATACCAATTTAATAATAATGCACTGCATTAATAAGCGAACAATATGTTACAGTGTATAGTGTAATTCTTTATATGTCCTGCTACACAATATTTGTGATGTATCTAGGCATATGTATTTTGCATGCTATTTATGTATTATGTAGGCAGTTCAGTAATAAACAATTGGTGAGGGTCAACAGTGGTTAGGAAACAGTCTCAGGTATCTATCTATAAACAAGCGGCTAGTGGATTATAACGGGGACAATAACACCTCTATCACAACACAGGAGTCTTTGGGGCAGGGGACCTAAGAGCCCAAAATTATACCTAAGCGGGTTTCAGCCCAAAAATGAAAAAACCTGTTTGGGGACTTAAGGGGACGAAAGGAGGTGTGTTAAAGTGACTAGGATTGGACTTAATAGGTGGTTCCTGGTAATAAATAAGAGTGGTATCGGATCCCATACTTTAATGTAGAATGATTGCCATAAATATATAAACATAATGTGATAATTATCACAATCACAGAATCGTGAAGCCTGACGATTGTTATTTATTAACTAGCGGCGAGACTTTTAAACGTTTGGCGCAAAAATAGTCCATTCGGCTGAAAATTTAGCTCGTAAATTTTCAAAGGCAGTGTGAACCCTGCCGTCGTGAGAGAGAACAAATGATGTGAACGGAGGTTTGAATGATGAGACAAATCCCACGGTATATAATCATACTGTAACAAAGGCGCATAGAAGGATAATATAACCAGCGTATATATATGGGAAAGACAGAAGTTCCATCATCGATATCTTATGTACATGTATTTGTCGAATCGGATGTAAAACTTCATAAACATTATAGTTTTTACGGCGTTTTTGCCGGGAAAACGCGCTCGCTTTCGCGCGAGAGGTTCTCATTTTACTAAAATGCTATTTCATTCGCTTCCGGGTACGGTAACTTGTTTGTAGTGTTCAATTATTATATAGGTAACCCACCACATTGTAAAAAGTAACAAAACAGAGGGAGAAAGGTAATCTGAATGTAATCGAACGTTCCTGAGATTCCCTAAAGTTAATCGACTAATGAAAATATTCGTTACATACGACCTTCGGTGCAGACGACATAAATGTCGCTCCGCCGGTAAACCACTGACGACATTTCTGTCGCTACGCCGTTAAAAGGGTTAATATGATAGACATCGATATCTCCAGTAGTACTGTTTAATATGATAGACATCGCTATCTACAGTAGTACTGTTTAATAAGATAGACATCGATATCTACAGTAGTAAAATATGCCCACTTACCACTAACAATTGTTAGGATGTCAAGCAGGAGTTGCACCCGGAATGGAGTAGAGGTGCCAGTAATTAAATCCACATACATCAGTCATCAGTCACTACATATAAATCCACAATTACAAACACCTACCAAATATCTACTATCACATCACCAACAGATTCACCATAGTTACGATCCTCGATTCTGAAGGATACATAAACTTGGCCTGGTCAGTCGTGAGTGAGCCGGTCAATGCCACCCCGCTGTCCTCGGACTTTCTGGATTTGCTTCTCTTCTTGAGCAGGAAGTGTGAACTACAAATTTGTCCCGAGAAATAAGCATCTAGTTATCAAATCACCGAGCAACTTTTTAGAGACTAATTCTGTAGCTCGGCACGTGTGTTTTAGTGATGTCTCGCAGATCATGTTTCATATTTTAACTAAAATATGGCTGACAATTTCACGTTTCGTGGCAGGTAAAGATACGGAGAGAATGTCTATACCATGAAAATACTGCATATGTTAAGACTACTTTATGAAGGTTCCTCATAACTGGTATGAGTTTTACATTCTCCATATGATTACAATGCGATAATATGTAGATACTTCAGTTACAATTTCCATGTACGTTCTATGCTTTAGTTTTCTCTCAGAAATCCAACGAGTAACCCAAGGGGGACATAATTCACAAGTCAAAGGATTAGACTCCCTTTAATAATTTATAATAAGGCTAACTGTGTTCAAGCAGATGTTATTATTTGGTTATTTTTTTTCAAATAGCTTGTGATAATGTAACATGATTCATGGTATTAGGTAGCATGTGTGTAACTATTGCTAATATTATAATTGTTATTTTGGAATATTTTGTATTAATAATTATAGTGTGTAGTATCTGTGTAGCCAGTGTTATTTTCATGATTCTTATTTTTAAATATTATGTGATATTGTACAAATGATATATTGTGTACTGTAGTAGTAGTAGTACTTTAGTATGTTAGCATTGCGATAGATGTTTTGTTGAATAAAACTGCCAAAAAAACTGCCACCCCCTCTCCAATGCATGATGCATTAGTGTATAAATAATGTATCATGTATTCAAAGTATCGAATGGAGAACATAACTCTGGATAAAGACACTGCAGACTACATTTTATCAATCATAAATATTAATACTTATTTCTAAACTTTAAATCAGGATATTTCACGCTTATTCGAAATTTCTCTCTCGACGGTAAAACCAACTACGGTCAGCATAACTGTGATATTACCAGATGGTACCTTGATGCTACAGCTGTTATCAATGTCTATGCGAGGCCCCCTATTTCGAACATTGCATCTATATACACAGGCCCTAATTGTGGCGTCCCTAATTTAGTCAATAAATATGACCAGAGTCACCTGAGAACATAGTCGATGACCTTCACAATGATGATTTCAGGAATATCCCCGATATTTGACAGAGCTTTTAAAAGTAGATTGTTCTTGCGTCGTTTAATTAAAGCTTCGAAGAAGCCTTGAACGCAGCTGAAACCAGAACTAAGTTGTATGGCTACTGCATTCACACGCAAATTGAATAAGTCACTCATACAGTATAGATACAAATGCACCAGTAATGACCAGAAGCTAAGAAGGAATCGATGCTGACTTGATCTTTAAAAAAATTCCATTGGTGAATAATTCATAGAAATTAATGCTAAATGAATCCCAATTACCATGATAACCCAAGGCGGGAAAAAAGAAACCTTAAACTTAATGAATAATGAGGGTAAAAGCTAATAAACAATCATAACAAAATTATGACAGAAGATATATTAGGTGCACATATTTGTTCCAATGATAAAATTATAAGAATTACACCCATTATCATCGACTGCTATATGTATGGCGTCTAAATCAAATAAAGAAAAATACTAATAATAAATACTTGCACAAATCTGACTTGAACAGACACAAGCACAATTTTTGCTAAATAGAAAAGCGCTCTGATCACTGGGATTTTCTTAAGAAAAACTATATTGGATTAGATAAATATATATATATATATATATGGATTAGAATATTTTCTATAAACAAATTATTATTATTCTGTTTCGATGACAAATCTTGGACACATCTAAATCAGACCAATCTTGGACACATCTAAATCACACCAATCTTGGAGGCATCTAGACCAGATCAATCTTGGACACATCTAAATCAGATCAATCTTGGACACATCTAAACCAGACCAATCTTGGACACATAAATGACACCAATCTTGGACGCATCTAGACCAGATCAATCTTGGACACATCTAAACCAGACCAATCTTGGACACATCTAAACCAGACCAATATTGGACACATCTAAATTACGACAATCTTGAAGACACCTACACCAGACCAACCTTGGGCACATCTAAATCAGATCAACCTTGGGCACATCTAAATCAGACCACACCAAGGGAATTTTGACATGAGACAAATGTCTATGCCTAATGTCTTAAGGAAAACAAATTGAAAAAAAAACATTAACATTGGTATATATGATAGATACCCTTGTGACAAATGTGACTGTAAGCAACTTATTCTATCTACTTACACAGTACTACACAGTACATCTATTTACACAGTTAACATCATGACAAACAGTTACTACTAACATTGCACGGATGGATAGATGGAGTTCGATTACATTCTATAGAATATTGTAACATTAATAATAAATGCAAAATACATAAAAGTAAAGCACAACATTAATAGACCGCAAGTATCAGCCAATGAAGGCTCTCTACTGCAATTTACCATAAATGTCTTTGGCAGCTATATTCAGCGCAGATGTATACCTTCCACACTTAGGCCATATTAAGGTTTTCAAATAATGTATTTATTGATGTAAAGTGTGTTAGACAGCAATGCTATCATTGCACTTTAAATCAAATATTTCATTTCACACTGGCATAACACCCATCTGAGATTACATCAAGTGTCTACCCACTTTGGAGAAGGGTTTACTCCAGCAATTGGGGATAAATGACTTGTCGAGGATCATTCCAGAAAAGTTGAGCGGTGGACGGTTTCAAACCTGCGATCCTTCGGTTATGACTCCAGTGCTCCTACCACTCCGCAAACTTCTTCCCCCATGCGTTTGCTTATGTTAACTCCCCTCTTCGTAATTCATTGACATGAATTCACAAGCAACATTTTGAACGGATATGTCAACTATTTTATCGATTTATAGCAATTCAAATAAACACGGTGATCAATAAGCAAGAAAAAGAAAAAATGAAAAACAACCAGAAGAACGCATACAGGTGTTAAAGCGCACAGGTGTGTCAGGGTAGGCAGCGTCACCTGGTAGGGAGCTGACCATGGGCGATGATACGTTCTGTGACCGCAGCTGACCATAGCACAGGTTCGTTAATGCAGCGGTTGATGACTGCAACCATATGTTGGCTCGACCACACGTGATGGTGATCGTCTGATTCCAGCAATGTTAATAGCTCAGTAAAACTCCCTTCAAACTTCGCGTGCGGCATCTACAAGTCATTAATGACGGACTAATTGTTCAATCGAGTCAGCATTGGTCCATCACCTCGTTACAGAGACTGTACTAGTGGATTCGGACACAACAATGACATATATAGTATACACTGATAGGGAATAAACTCAGTGTTTTTCTAGCGTTTTACTATTGTCCTTGACTTTATCACTCCACACATAGTGAGCTGTAGTAAAAATAAATAAGTGCCACCAAAAATCAAATGTTAAAAACAGTTCCAAAACACAGACAACATTGGTAAGATGTTGTAAGAGGACAGCAGCACCTCTGAAAACTTTAGCAATAGCACGACCAGTACCAATACCAACACTAATAACTGCGCTGATGACATAAGTAACAGTGATATCAATACTGACAACACGAATAACAGCTTTAATGATAGCACCGATAAGAACATTGAAAACAGAACCAAGAACATTGACAACTGAACCGACAACATCAATAACATAACAAAGAAAATTAATAACAGAACAAAGTACATTGATAACAGAACCAAGAACATCAATAACAGAACTAAGAACCTTGATAACAGAACCAGGAACATCAATAATGGAACCAAGGACATTGATAATAGAACCAATCACAGGAAACACCTCGACAATGACACCAACAAAGCAAATGTATGACTTTACACAAGCCAATCCCTCACAACATATTGATGGTAATGAAATGAAATGTTATTGATTTATAGTGCCCTTTTAACACATGGCTATCAAAGACACATTATGGATATACGGTTACTATGATTAACTAGAAATACAAGGAATAAAGTTCAAAATCGAACTGGGTCATAAATAAGTCGAAAATAAATGAGACATATACAGCAAGATCACAGATAAAGAAAATATGACTAAAACAAATAGTACCTGCTTGTCATCCAATAACTTGTCGAACAGTTGAGATATTCTGTCTGCATCACCCTTCAATAGATAAATCAATTAATACATCACAAAAACACCGTACAAAACGTACAAAACATCACACATATTTGAAAAAATAAATACTTATGTAAATTTATATAAATACTGAGCTTAACTGATAACATCTTAAAAGGAACTTCTCAGCTCTTCAGGGCTCAATTCTTAACCCAGTTCATCTCAAACACTGTCATACTACAGTCACACTCTACCTGCGTGGTGGAATCAGACCAACTGATCAGTGACAATGAACTGCTGATCGGTGTGTCTAAGGTCTGGCATCCCAGAACAGAGAGGAGAGTGGATGGTTGGTGAGTGAGCTTGTACGAGTAAAGGGTGTCGTCCCACAGCACCAAAAGATGATGACAGGCATGGAACATCTGTTTGTGGCAAAATGAATGTATCGTGAATCGGTACAATGTTGATGAAGATAACCAGTTACGGCACACTTAATGAATGTATCGTGAATC